>JAMBLF010001042.1:0-128378 GCA_030578115.1 Leucoptera coffeella
ACAACTTAACTAAAAAGTAACTGTAAGTAGTTTTATGAAACGAAGTTATACATTATGTCCAAGGCCCAGGTATAACAATATTTAAAGGTAATTTTAAAAAGGAAAGGTATTAAGGGATGTATGTACGTATTAAATCGTAAATCATAGGACTTATTTACTTAAGATATAATATTCGGTACCAATACACTAAATCTAGGTCTTAGAATTAATAGCTCAAGCCAAAGCCTGAATTTGGAGAGGGCTTATCTTTATGTCTAGGCTAAGCAATAACCGTTAGTGCTCAACCGTTTATGACCTAGACGGCTAATTTTACATGACACCCTATAGCACTATTAGGATGATAACAACTAATTGCTTTTTTGACTATTTATTACATACATATAGGTTGTTATTTATAGGATACATAATAATAATACTTGGACATTATTACACCAATTGAACTAGCCCCTTGGTAAGTACATTTAAGACTTGTGTTAAGGGTACTAGTCAACGTATATTTAAGAAATGTATACATATTATATATAGATAAATACATAATTAGCATATATAATCAACGACCAGACTGGAAAGCAGTAAAAAAACGTAGTTCTTAACTCTGCCTCCACCGTGAATCGAACCCGGGACCTCACGATTAGCGTTCAGGTGTCTAACCGATCGCGCCAAGGAGGTCGCCAAACATACATACATATTAATCACGTTTCCATATACAGGGATAGGTAGGGATCACCTATGTTTTACGATCCTGACAATACACTTTCGTTTCACTGGCGTACATACACACTCAGCGGTTACAGATACTTACATTAGACATGGGGGTCCCATCCCATACAAAATTTTTCGACCAAAACTTGAAGCATCAATAGGTGGCGCTATAAGTCATCAAAGACCGATAAAAAAATTATTATTGAAAAATATTGCGATTTTTAGCTATATTCATACATAATTCACCATAATATGTGATAATATGAATTTATGTACTTACGAGTGAGTAATAGAAAGCGCGGATATCAATTTCATAAATAATAAAGTAAGTAAAATTTATTTAATCCTGCCATCTAGTCAATACTTGTAGAAGCAACATTTTTCTATTCGAAAGCAGATGTCGCTGTGTATTGGCGGTTAGTATAACTACCTATCAACAAATGTATTCAGTACAAATTACATAATTATGATTTCAAAAATATCTAAAATAAAAACTGAATACCAGTGTCACAGACTTTATAGGCAGGCAATCGTACGAAAAATGTAAATGCCTCGATTCCCATACAGATTTCTTTTGATCCTGATAAACTACTATTATACGGCCAATTATTAGTTTATGTGTTATGTAATGTCAATAATGTTTTTGCTAAAATATTGGGTAGGTATTTTAATCGCGCTTATGAAAAATTATGATGTGTAGTTGTGATCATAAATATAGGATTCTACGGTTGTGATTCATACACCGGTTCTCGTTCTATCAATTATATTATCTGTGCCGAAGTTAAGCAACGCGGGCGTGGGAAGTAATTGGATGGGTGACCATTTAAATTCCTCACGTGCTGTTGTTTTGGTGAGGGAACCTGGTTTGGTTATGTAAGGAATAATTAATATCAAATATTATTAATATCAAATATAATTATCAAATTTAATCACCTATTACATTGGTTATCAGGTAACGCTTGGGTTTCGATTGACTTAAGATTGCAAAAAAACTTAGTTGCAACTCAACATCTGACTACCCCGAAAGGGATGTGAATGCATATTTTGCACATAGGTTTTTTGTGTTCGTCTGTCGGGTAACGACGGGGATCGGGGATCAATCGGGGTCGGCGGCGGCGGCGACATAATGTGAACACAGTATTTTGTACCTATTCAGGATTATAATACTATAAACAGAGATCCCGCGCACTCGTAGATTGGGGTAGGCATAGTTTACGCGAGAGCATTGAGCGAAGCGGCGCACGCGGCAGCCCCCGCCACCCTCGCCGAGAGCGCTGCAAGTCGCTCTCTGCTCTATTACGGGCACTAATAAATGTAAATAATAGGTATCGCTGAGAATCAGCGTTCCATCCAAAATAGACTTTATTACAAATGCAGAAAAAATATTTTCCATTTGCACATTTCAATAAAATGCAATAGGTATGCATTTTGTATTTCATTTTGCATGTTTTTGTACGGTAAACATCTGTCAATATCTAATCATATTATGATGATGCAAAATTAGACTTTATTGCATTAGAATTTTAAAACTAATTTTCAATGTTATGCATTTGCAATATTTAAAATGCAATAGGTATTAATTTTATATTTCTTTTCATTTGCGTGGCGTGGTCACTATGTATGTATATTGCGTTAAAATTAATCGACTTATTTAATCGAATATAAAGAGAATGATTAAAATGTGCATTGCTAGATCTATATAAGTATACAAGTACATATATAAAACATTAATATAAAATTAACTACTGAAATATAATGATAATATATTTTTATATAGGTTGCGAAGGTAATTTATTGTGGCACAGTGGAAGGAAGATTATTATTGAGTTATTGAGATCAAATTGAGACAATCCTTTCTAGGCGGGTGTAGGTAGCGTGAAGAACAGAAGAGCCTGTATGAAAATGTTTATGGGTGTGAGTGAAGCAAGAGCAAACAGGCGTAAATATACATATTATGTACCTATGTAACGAATAATAATAATAGTCTAAGTAATACTTAAGTTTTTTATTTAATCTAAACAATTTCCTCTAAATTAGAAGCGCTGAAAAGCGGCTGTAGCCCAGTGGGTAACTCTGACTTCTTATGAGAAAGGTCCTAGGTTCGAATCCTGACTCTGACATGTACCAATGAATGAAATTAAATATGTGTTTTTCATTTACGTACAAATTTACAGTCGCTAACGGTGAGGGAAAACATCGTGAGGAACACGTGAGGAAACATGCCTATTTCTCAGAATAGGTAATAGTCAGTGCCTATATGCGGCGATACGGTTCCCTACCTATCACGTTGGGTGCTGTCTATCTAGTGATACGTGGGCTTCGAATGACCCATACCTAACATGCCTTCGAAATTTCGGAGAAGGGCATTCAAGCCTCTGACTACCCCGCCATAATAAAAACGGGAGTGTGTATACACAAGCCGTGAAGCGTAGGTATGTTTTTTTTTCTTTCTATCGGTACACTATTTCGTTTAAAAATCAATTCTATTATATATATTTCGAAGGCATATTCGATAAAAAGAAAATTTTATTATTATCATATTTAATCACTAGCATACACTTCACAGTGAAAACCTTTACAATCTTCTCCAAAATGTGAAATATAACGAGTTCGGATTTTACTTTTTAGTTTCTACCTTGCTAGGTACTACGCACACAAACACAAGTCACGCACACTCGCGCGATACGGCGCGGCGCCTGTCTGTGGTCGAGGTAGTCGCGCGCGTCGCTTGATTTTGATCTATAAATGAATAGGTAGGTACCTTACATTCATGGGAGAAATGGGGCTACGTGATTACTGCCACCCCTCTAGGGGGAAGCGGGCGTGACGCGTATGTACGTAATTCTATTTCATAAATATGTATACGTACGTTCACTGCTAAGACAGTACCTACTTTTACCGGTCTGCATCCCTCAGTCGCCTTTTACGACACCTACACGAAGGGTGTCAAACTGTATTGGTGAAACACGGGTTAATTATGCATTTAAATTCTATAATATATTGTAGGTATTCCAGAATACTTATTAGGATTAGGTATTTATTTAGGTGAACTCTTTGACCAAATGTAACTGCCTATAGTAATCTAATAAACTCAATCTAATAATATAGTGCAAAGCAAATTAAACTGTCTTAACTCTAGTAATACTAGAAATTACCTCAATCCAACAGTCGCCTTTTACACCTACAGGGGGGATGGGAAGTGTCAAACTATATTGGTTAAACACGGATTAATAGGACTTAATCAGCAGTCCGATTTCTCCCCATGGATGTTGTAAGAGTGGAATAAGGGCTCTAAAGTGATTTTTATCTACCCGAGACAGTATTATATTATCTGTGTCCGTGACTTGATTGATATTGATGCTGGCATACCACTTTATTAAATTTACATACCTAGTTAATTTTATAGAAACACCTTAGTGTTTCTATAAAATTACCGAATGACCCATACCTAACATGCCTTCGAAATTTCGGAGATGGGCATTCAAGCCTCTGACTACCCCGCCATAATAAAAAAGGGAGTGTGTATACACAAGTCGTGAAGCGTATGTTATTATGTTATGTAAACACCTTAGAATATATATAAACTCAAACACCTTAGTATTTAATTATCTGTGACCATATGAACCGAAAATAAACCATAAAATGAGCAAACAGTATTAGACATGCTTTATTTGTAATTTTATTCATATATTAGAAGTGCTGAGAAAAGGGGATGTAAGGAGTACCTGTAATTGGCAACCATGTATGCAAAGGTGTTAAAGAGGCGAACGTGGCATGCCAGGATCAGGAGAAATGGGGCAACGTAATCTCTGTCACCCCTCTAAGGGGAAGCGGGCGTGACGCGTATGTATTATATGTAATTCTAATTCATGACTTAATATTATGTATGCGTACGTATATGCGCTCATGACCATTATTAACATTGTCCCTAGTCTCCTTGTCGCCTCTTACAACTTGATGGAAAAAACCTGTATATATTTTAATATCTGTGAGACCTGTGACGAAGCACAGAAGGCTGAATTGTGAGTACCTATTAAAGAGTCCGTGAATCGTGATCGAGGTAAAATCGTCTGACGACGGATACTTGCTCGCTAGAAATAGACTCTGCGGTGAATTTTACATACCTGCTTTATTTTATAGAAACACCTTATGAATCTAAAGACCTTATGAAATAAACCATAAATTGCCATACCATAATACCTACTCGTATGTCATTCAAGTTTTTTAAGGAAGGCACCTATACATAGGTGGCGGGGTAGCCGAGTGGATTAGCGCCTTAACTCTCTGGGTGATCCAGGTTCGAATCCCGGCGGCACCAATGTTTATTTCTAATTTCTAATAAATATGTGCCTTGCGTCCACACTCTGGTCCGTCCTAGCCGTAAAACGTGTTAGGTGGGACCAATTAAAACAGAGATAAAAAATAATGAAAAAATTATCGGCGAGTATCATATACCCTACTCAAATTTAGATGGAGCTATTTCACTTAATTTAGCTAGCTAATCGCTCTAGTATGGACAAATACAAAAGTGACCTCTATTATTGAGAAGATGCACGATTTATGCACGATTTCATGCATTCGATGTCACGCCATCTGTTTTTCCAATTTCGCTTCAAAAATAAGCGGAGTAAAATAAGAAGTTAGCACTTACCAAAAATTTGTATGGGATGGGGTATCTGTACTGTATAGTATTATATTATCTGTGCATTAGATATGTTACCCTTACATTAGAAGTACCTATAAGCACTGAGTGTGTAATAGGAGGTGGTCAATGAAGCAAAAGTGGTTTGTCAGGATGAAGACAAATGGGGATCCGTGATCTCTACTAACTGCCTATAGAGTGTATATAAAAAATGGCGTAATGTGTATGTGTATCAATCAATCAGCCTATATCAGTCCACTGCTGGACGTAGGCCTCCCCAAGGGTATACCACAAAACACGATCACTCGTGACGTTTTTCAGGTCAACGGTCCACCTAGCAGAGGGCGTCCTACATTACATTTATCGAGACGCGGTCGCCATTCGATAACCACTTTGCTCCAACGGTCGTCGGTTCTACGACAGATGTGACCGGCCCACTGCCACTTCAGTTTGCAACATCGATATACAATGTCTACGACTTTGGTTCTTTGGCGAATAATCTCGTTCCGAAACTCTGTCCCTTAACGAGATACCCAGCATCAAACGTTCCATTGTTCGCTGAGCGACATGTAATCGGTGAACCAACCCGACTGTGGCTTTACCAGAATTATCTTTGTTGTTACCTGAGGTTAGCTGATTGGTTGACTATTGCCACATGGTCGAAACGTTGGGTAACAAAGGTTATGCGTTGTTTATACAATACTAGCGACCCGCTCCGGCTCCGCACTTCTGGCTATTTAATGGATGTTATTATACATATAAACCTTCCTCTTGAATCACTCTATTAAAAAAACCGCATCAAAAGCCGTTGCGTAGTTTCAAAGATTTAAGCATACAAAAAGACATAGGGACAGAGAAAGCGACTTTGTTTTATACTATGTAGTGATACGCGATAATTCCCTTTTCCTTATGAATAAATGAAATCGTTTTGTATCGAAAAGAATAATGAATTAAATACAAACATATACAAGTCTATTTTTTTCCTGTAAAATGAATATAAAATCGCAAGTTTCTCAAAAAAGGATTTCGTTCATTCCAATTACTCGTTCTTTATAAAGGATTGGATGTAAATCTTGTAAATCCATTGCTCGGGGGTGGAGCCGCGTATATCAATATAACAGATCACAGCGTATCAACATCTTCAATGTTATTTATTTGAGAAGGAGGCTTTGGTAAATACTCTGCTGTGATAAACGTAAAAGGAACCCGTTCTAAGAGATGAGCTTTTAGCGATTTAATTATTCCTATTTAATATCACTTTTCGGTTTCATTGCTTGGTCATCGATATAAGAGTTAAAAAATTATATCTTACAATAATTATATTCTTCGAGATTAGTTAACTTTAATTAGTTGTGTTTGCGAAAATAATTGAATTTTCCTTCATACGCGAATATGTTACCAGAAGTATTGATAGGGTCCATGATTTATAGAATAGAGATAAACATATATAATAGGTAATTGTTTCCCTTACTGTAACGAAACTCGACGTATATATTTGTGTTATGTGTGTACATATCACTACAGATCCAGATTCGGTACCTACTATTAGCGGTATCAAAACTTTTATACTTGCATTCACGTGAAATCCGGTAAAAGTCAAGACCCACAATCAATAGATAATCTTAACATCACTCGTCACGCGAAACCTGATAATGACACGTAATAAACCATGCCGCCATATACAGATACTGATTCTAAACTATTCCGAGTTTCCGTTAAATCAATTTTCCCCAAGTAAAAAACTAACTCGCTAAAACGCTAAAACTCTTACCTTGCACCACCCAAGCCCTTAACACAGCTTGTAAGAATACATTCGAGGCGATCCAGATAAATTCGCACCAATTCATCCCGAGCCCACACGCGGCTTATCCCAGTATATTAACAGCCAACAGGGACCCAAGTCTACAATGCGTTTCAGCACAAACGCAGTTCAATATCAGATCAGTAATAGTGTGAAGTTGGTAGTGGATTAGTTGGTATTTGACGACCTCCGTGGTGCAATTGGTTGAGCGCCTGAACGCTAATCGTGTGGTCCTGGGTTCGATTCCCGGTGGAGGCAGAGTTAAGAAATATGCTTTTCTTCTGCTTTCCAGTCTGGTCGTTGATTATATATGCTATATATGTATTTATGTATATATAGTGTGTACATTTATATTTCTTAAATATACGTTGACTAGTACCCTTAACACAACAATTGGTGTAATAGTGTCCTAAATATTATTACATTATTAGCAAAAGTGTCAAATTCCACCATTTTTTTAATTTCATTAATAAGCAATTCACCACTACGGTTATGTCGGCTTAAGTACAAACACTGATGACACGGCGTTTGAACTTCTTGTTATTCCATCGCCATGGTTACACCAATGCCGCCAGCTACAACCGAAGAAAAACGAAGTTGAAGCTCCAATTCTGCTCTTCCTTGTTGTTCGTTCCAGTTGGGGATCCAAATATAGTCCCAAAGCGAACATAGTTAGCCAGTTTGGTATCACTTTTGACTAAATATTTTGCCGAAAATAATCATTTGTATTTTCAACTTTCACTGAGGTGCTGACTAAATTGACCATTTTTTCACTATTGATATCGATAAAAGTGTAAAATTTCGTCAAATTTTAAAGACATTTTGACACTTATGCTAATCCACTACTAACTTCACACTGTAACTGATCTGATATAGAACTGAACTGCAAAAAGCATTAGCGGAATTGGGCCCCAGTGTTCCCACATCACTCAGAACACTTCCTTTGTCGGCTAATTTAGTTGAGTGACAACTAACGATTAGTTGTAAGTTGTACTTGCACGTTTTCACTCGAAATGAATGCTTTTACGAGAAAATTAGGCGGATAGAGTGCGTGTTAGTTGGTATTGTTTTTGAATATAGTTTCTTAGAGTTACTACTGGTTTATCTTAGATTTTTCAAATGTAAAGATTGATATGTATTACATAATGTCAGAGCACTAATATAGATTTATCCTGAGCCGGATGAGTTAAGTTCGATAATTAAATTTGCTTGAATAGATCATATCAAATTTATATATTCATATTGTAATAACAAGGTTAAATTTTATGATTTAGAATGTTGGAAAATCCTACTAAATACGTTTTAATCTAAAAACTTATCGTATTAATTTTTCTTCTAGAAGTACTTATTTCTTATATTAAATATGTCCTTGTACATTTATAATAATATACAAATTATGAAAGAGGGTTCAGATTTTCTGACATACAGATAATAACATAGTACTTACCATACATACGAATAATTATCAATTAAATGTCTCACTTAAACCATAGTAGCCAAATTATTGTCGCTTTAATAAACCTTACTACAACCACGCCCTGAATAATAGAATACTGATTATTTGAATCATAGTCATTTATTTTTTAAATAAGTAGTAGGTATCCATTGTGTAAACGGATGAATACAAATTGTTGCAATCCAAAGAAGTTGTATTCTATTTTTCACGTTTTTATAGTATATCTATGCATAGTGTTTCGTACATACGTACATACTTCACATTATGGTCATTTCTCTACAGAGGGATAGACAAGGAACAGATCCCATTTGTCTCGATCCTTGCAAACTATTCACGATTCGTTGTCATTCACATTCGGTTTTTTAAAATGTTTTATAAGATTTCGCATAAAAATGTATACATACATACATTTAAGCCTTTATATCCCTAACAGGATAGGCAGAGACTATCGATTGCCACCTGGTACAATCCTGACAATCTCCCTTGCTTCACTCACATCCTTTAACCTTGTCATACATGCTCTTCTGTTCTTCATTACGTACACCCGCCTTGAGAAGAATGTCTCCAATATGATCTGTATCAGTTCTACGCGGCCTACCCCGTCCAACTCTACCTTCCATTGTGGCTTTATACATATGTATACAGCTAGTTAATCTTTATATAGTCTATCGTAACAACAGCTGACTAAGGAATAGTCCCATAGATAAGTATGATAAATTTATTATTTGACATAAGTCTATCAAGATAACACAAGATGCCAGACTTAATGTAACCACATTAAAATTATTATAACCTCGATAATTTATGATAATGGTGACGGAAGAGATATTAAATCCCCTTTCGTCCATTCCATTTTATTCCCAAACAATAAAATACCTACTTGCTAAACTATTAATTCCAGGAACTCTTAGGTAATTTAAGTTTCACGCTAATGGACCTAGCATAAACCTAATTCGGAACCTAGCTTAGCCGATGCACTAAAATCGGCTATAAAGTTAGCTATTCGTAATGCCGAAACCTATTAGAGTTGAGGTGGTTCGCACAAACTAATGCCTAATACACTGCCTCTGATAATAGAAAGACGTATCTGCAAATTTTGCGAAAATTAGTGTGAGCGCTTGACTATTACAAATTCTGGAATACAGTTTGCGTGTTGATTATATTTTTTGATATATTTTTTTATACTAAAAATAATGTATCGTGACTATATTATAAACATTACGACGATGAAAAGAAAAAGTGTCCGTCATTGTTGAAGAGATTAATTAAATCTAGCGACACTTTGAAAAATCCAATATTTTAATTACTTATGATTTAATCCAAATTAAACATATTGTAATTTAAACTTTCTGTTAGATACGTCTTTTTTATTATCGGGGCCAGACTGTCGGTGTCTCTTGAAGTTTTAGAATGATTCTGCGAAGGGATTATTGTTAATAATCTGTTTTGAAATACATAGTCGGTCACTTTTTTTCATTTTGGGACCTTTGGAGACATTACTAAGTCTAGATATATAGTTATTATACATACATATATATGAACGTCCTTTAATGCCTTTTGGAGTGGATAACCTTGGAGACACGACAATATCTCCTAGGTCACTTTTAGCATGAATAGTGGGGTTGTGTAACCATATGGAACATTGGTGATTGGTTGTTCGCCCATCGCCCAATAGATGACATTTACCCCTAGTCCCTTAGTCGCCTACCATGACATAACGGGAAGAAATGCAGCTAGTTAGCATTATTTTTACGTCCGAGATTAGTATAGGACTACTATTATAAATTATCTATTAATAATCATGTGTAATAAATACACAGTCACGTTTTTATTTTCATTTAAAGCGACCTTTGGGAGATATTATTAAAAAACATTATTAAGTCAAGATAAGCATTAACTTAATAACTTAGTAATAAGTTAATAACTTAATACTCCTATAGACTTAATAATGTCTGCTACTATTATAAATATTATATTAAATTATTTTGAAGTCTTATAAAAATAAAACTGTATTATTATAATGAATTATTAAGGGAGTGACTGCATAATTGATGGCTGATAGAAGAATATGGAAGCGAGAAACATGTTGAAATAAGGGCAGAGGATGATAAATATTAAGGGTATGTTCGCGGAAATATGTATGAGAAAAGAGTATTAATTTTTTTCAGTTTAAACCTATTTAGATCTTACATTGATCTGAAACCTTTCATCCTTTCAAAATACCATAATGAAAGACTGAAATTAATTACTGAAGTAGTTTGAAATGTTACTACTAAATATCCATATTTACTTAAGCATATTCGTGTAAAGATTAGAAAAATCAGAATAAATATGTCTTAAAAATACCGCAAGGGCTATTTAAAAATAATTGTTTGATGAGTTCACAATGTGTCATTAACTTCTTCGTAAAACTACAATTAGTTGATGTCACTTTTGTGTTTCTTTCTATTCTTCTTTTTATGTAAACGACATTCCGTTCCGTGCTATGCTAAAATACAAACTAGCTGTCGTTCTTCCCGGCATGTCGTAGTAGCCAACTAAAGGACTAGGTGTCAGTGCAATCTGTTAGGCGATGGGCTAGCAACCTGTCACCATTGTTCCATATATCATAACAACTCCAATATTCATTCTAAAAAGCGACCTTGGAGATATATACGTCTCCAAGGTTCTGTCCACCCCGAAATGTATTAAAAGACGTGAATGTATATGTATTTATGTAAACCATTGAGCCGTTGTGATTGTGGGTGCATTTAGGTCTACAGAGATGGATTCCTTGCCATTTATCCGTCTCAAACCGAAGGTTATCCTCAAGAGTAGGTTGTGGTGTAAGACAAAGGATGTTTTTTTTTTGTTTCTTTAATAAGCCATTCACCACTAAGGTTATGTCGGCTCAAGTACAAACACTGATGCCACGGCGTTTGCACTTGTTATTTAGTCGCCATGGTTAACCGAAGAAAAACGAGGTCGACGTCCAATTCTTCTCATCTTCCTTGTTCTTCGGTTCGTTCCAGTTGAGGATCCAAATGTAATCCCAGAGCAAACATATTTAGCCAGTTTGGCATCACAATTGACTAAGGTTGGATTTCACCGAATGCATAGCAAAGTCTGATTAGTTAAACAGAATTAAACTTAATCCCAATCAATTTTCGTAGTTAATTGTGTTTTTCGCAAAATGGACTTCACGGTGCTGTATTTCATCGTGGTTAAAAAATCGCCAAATTTCGTTTTGTTTACGCGATTTGACATTGGCAAATGTCAAAAAGCGCATAATAAAAAAAAATTTCAATAAAAAAAGCCGTATATTTTAATTTTTTTTAATCTATTCGCCCAATATTTTGACAGCTGCCCTAACCCGGGTTAGTCACTTTAATTGACGAAAATCGGCCAATTAAGCCTTAACCACGTTTAAGCCTAAACATGATTATTTTTGCAACGGTGAAATCAGAAAACCGTGATTAAGCTCTTTAACCCACATTAGCGTGTCTTAATGATGTTTAGTAAGTTTGGTGAAAACCGCCCTAAATATTCAGCCGAAAATAATTATTTGTATTTTCAACTTTCACTGAGCTACTGACTTTGTTGACGCACCATAGACGACGACAAAGGATGTTAGTTTATACAAACCAAAGCACTAAGGTTAGGAGTGCCTATAACCGCCGAGTGTGTATGAGGAGGTGTTTGAGTGTCAATAAGCGAAAGTGGTTTGTCAGGATCGGACAAATGGGGATCCGTAATCTGCCTACCTCTCTACAGGGAATCAGGCGTAATGTGTATGTATGTATGTACAAACCAAAGCTTCTATAGCAAAACCAGAAATGTATTACGTATGACGATCTCCGTGGCGCGATTGGTTAACCACCAGAACGCTAATGGTGAGGTTCGATTCCCGGTGGAGGCAGAGTTAAGAACTACGCTTTCCTACTGCTTTCCAGTCTGGTTGTTAATTATATATGCTATATATGTATTTATCTATATATAATATGTATATATTTCTTAAATATACATTGACTAGTACCCTTAACACAAGTCTTAAATGTACTTACCAAGGGGCTAGTTCAATTGGTGTAATAATGTCCAAATATTATATAAAGCACACAAGTGTCCCAAATATTATATTATATACATATATTATATTATTACTGTACGTACATACTTGTTATATATTTTTAATATACAAACATGTCACGCCCGTTAACCTACAGAAGAATAATAGATCAACCAAATGCCTGCACGGATCTCAGATGTAAAACATTTACGATTACTCTTTCAGGGTAGTCAGTATCGTACTAGTCTGGAATTTAAAAGCTAGCTACAGTTCTTCCCGGCATGTCATTGGAGGCAAATAAGGGACTACGTGTAAATGGAATGTATTGGGCCATGGACTAGCAACCTGACCAATGTTCCATATGACATCACAACCCAAATATTTATGCTAAAAAGTGACCAAGGAGATATTATCATAAGTCCAAGTTTCTTCCACCCCGAAAGGGTCTATGATGTCAAAGTATATTAAATATAGAGATATAAATTCTTACAATTCACGACTAGTATTTAGAAGTAGAATAAAACAAGAAGTGTGTTTTATTGTGGCAGGGTAGTCAGAGGCTTGATTACCGTAATTTTGAATGCATGTTAGGTATAAGCCACTCAAAGCCCACATTTCACTAGATAGACAGTACCGAACGTTATAGGTAGTAAACCATATCGATGTATCCAGGCACTGATTATTACCTATTCCGGGCGATAGGCAGGTTTTCTCACAATATTTTCCCTTATCGTTCATAACAGTGAGAGGAGTAGATATATATCTTTGTAAACTCCGGAGTTTCTTGTTGGTTCTTCTCCGAGCCAGGGCTTCCGAACCAACGGTAGAATTACAATGCTAAGAGACAACCAGTGTCAGGCAAATGTTTTGAGTTTCAATGAATGTACTGTACTTGTACTTATGTTGAATAAAAACATTTGACTTTGACTTTAAATAAACATAAGCGTACAATACACTTTAATTTACCATTCTCCATTACGTAACAACAAAAACAAAGTAACACAAAGCAGGTTACCAACTAAAGAGGTTCGGTTGAAGTAAGGCCCTGATTCGTTAAATCACCCGCATAATCCCAGTGTGAGGCTGGGATGAATTGTTGCGAATTTATCTGGATCTCCTTGAATGGGAAGGCCAAGGGTAGGGGGTGAGGTAATCGGGGAGGGGTTGAAATGGGGAAGGGATAGTTTAAGGTTATTGTTTAGTGTAGAGAATTATGTTGTTAAGTTAATCAATTTGTTATTATCACTACATAGTATAAAACAAAGTCACTTTCTCTGTCCCTTTGTATGCTTAAATCTTTGAAACTACGCAACGGATTTTGATGCGGTCTTTTTTAATAGATAGAGTGATTCAAGAGGAAGGTTTATATGTATAATAACATCCATTAAATAGCCAGAAGTGCGAAGCCGGAGCGGGTCGCTAGTGTTATATATATTACACCAATTGAACTAACCCCTTAGTAAGTTCATTTAAGACTTGTGTTAAGGGTATTCGTCAACGTATATTTAAGAAATGTATACATATTATATATAGATAAATACATTTATAGCATATATAATCAACAACCAGACTGGAAAGCAGAAGAAAAGCGTAGTTCTTAACTCTGCCTCCACCGAGAATTTGAGACCTCACGATTAGCGTTCAGGTGTCTAACCAATCGCGCCACGGAGGTCGTTATTATGTAGTTGTTTATTATATATAGTCTTATATATATATATATATATATATATATATATATATATATATATATATATATATATATATATATATAGTCTCAGGATCGGGACAAATGGGAATCCGTGATCTCTGCCTACCCCTCTACAGGGAATCAGGCGTGATGTGTATGTATATATGTAGTTTTTTATTAAGATTGAACAGGGCATGCTTCGATGGTTTGGACATGTTATGATAGTAGATTGACAAATAAGTTATGTGAGTGAAGTGGAAGGGCGTTTGCATAGGGGCCGGCCTAATAAGATGAATATAAGGGTGAATGAAGCGAAAGTGGTTTGTCAGGTTCGGGACAGGTGGGGATCAGTGATATCTGCCTACCCCTCTACAGGGAATCAGGCGTGATGTGTATATTATACTACAATATATGTTATAATAAATAAAATAATGTTATGATAGACAATTTTGCTAAAGTTTATATAATATCTCCATGGTTTTGTCCACTCCCAAAAGGAATAAGCAACGTGAATTTATCTTTATATGAATACTAGCGAACCGCTCCGGCTTCGCACGGGTATACAATATATAGCCTACTCCACTATTTAATGGATGTTATTATACATATAAACCTTCCTCTTGAATCACTCTATCTATTAAAAAAAACCGCATCAAAATCCGTTGTGTAGTTTCAAAGATTTAAGCATACAAATGGACATAGGGAAAAAGAAAGCGACTTTGTTTTACACTATGTAGTGATATGTATACATGTGTATGCATGTTGATGATACCACAGATGCATTTTCCTAAATTTGCCATACGACTTTCGCCTCGGAATTAATATCATATTATCTCTACCTACACACATTATAGTTATTGGTTATTTTAATAAAACCATGTATTGTT
Organism: Leucoptera coffeella; assembly: GCA_030578115.1. Lineage (NCBI taxonomy): Eukaryota > Metazoa > Arthropoda > Insecta > Lepidoptera > Lyonetiidae > Leucoptera > Leucoptera coffeella. The sequence goes on from JAMBLF010001042.1 coordinate 15,221, forward strand.
ACATAGTACCGTAAAAATAACTCGCTATAAGCTTTACACTTGCACCAAACACCTTACGCGTTTCTCACGCGAGAGAATTATCCAAAGTTCCCATTGCAGATAATAAATATCTGCGAAAATGTAGATTCAGTGTCTTATACGTCTTATTGATATATTAACCCTTATATCTGGGAGTGGATAGGTTGATTGGCTTAAGGAATATGTGCTTTTTATTTAAATTACAAATATTAATCTTATTACGTGAGATAAATTTTACGACCTCCGTGGCGCGATCGGTTAAATACTTGAACGCTACTCGTGAGGTCCTGGGTTCTATTCCCGGTGGAGGAAGAGTGTAATACTACGCTTTTCTTCTGCTTTCCAGTCTGGTTGTTGATTATATGAACTATAAATGTATGTTTCTATATATAATAGGTGTATATTTCTGAAATATACGTTCAATAGTACCCTTAGCACAAGTCTTAAATGAACTTACAAGGAGTTAGCCAATTGGTGTAATAACGTCTAAATATTATTATTATTATTATTAAATAGAAGCATAAAGACTTAATAACTATAGTGTCAGTCTGAGAATAGAATCCTTTGTGTAGAGATAGTGTTTCTTTTATAATTTTCGTATGTTAACTTTTCAGCTGGCGCACATAATTCTATATATTTCATTTGGCATAAAATGTACTTACCTGTTATTAGCCCAATGAAAATTAAAATTTCTGATTTTCCATGTACATTCAACGCTAAACAGCAGTCCCAGTAACTTTTTATAAGGTTTAAGTTTACAAGAACAAAAGACAATATTTTACATTTTAAAACTGGTGTCACTATGCATTGTCATGGTCACTATACGTTCGCGTGCTACGAAATGAAAAATATTGGCTTTTGTTCTTATAAACTTCAACCTCATAAAAAGTTACTGGGACTGCACTTTTAGCGTTGACTGTACAATTTCGGAATCAAATTGTATTTGTGAAAGGCATCAAATACTATAATGACGAACCAACACCATGGTGAAACGTACTAATATAGTATTTCTATATCTGTGCGTACATGTTACACGACCAGGTAGTGATTGTAAATGGTAACACGACTTACTAATTATCACATAGAGTACTGACTATCTGGTTAACTAGGGTACGAGGTGACTATATTAATATTTCCTCCGTTTTTGAGGTGATGTTCACACAAAGCTCTGACTACTCCGCAAGGGTCGTGAAAGTAGTTGTGTCTTTTTTTTGTTATTATTGCTAAAAAGTTTTTTAACTGAAGAAAAACAAGCAAACAAAAAATTAAAATACTTTAATCAAATGATATGTAAAAATTTCGGATAAAAACCATCCCACGATTAAGTACTAACAAAAACAACAACCAAATAAGAAATAATATTCAAAATTGTCAATACTATACTAAATAAACTCTTGTCAATGATTTTCAGTGTTTTTGTGCATAAATTATACACGAAAATCAAATAAGAATTTAAATAAATGCCTAAATTATAGGAATTATTGACTTGTGTCAATTTTAGGGAACAAACATTTTACATAAATGTCACCATCATTTTATTTTAATCTTATACCTATTTATATTTATACCATTCGCTTCATACTTATAAGTTAGATTTACAATAATTTAATAGGATTAAACGCACTTTAAATTACATTTTAAGGAATTCCGAATATTATTTCTAGTACAAACTTATACATACATAATCATTATTGTCATTTTTGAAAAAGAACCTAATAATACATAACAACAATTACATTAAGTATTCAAATACACATAACTATAAGTTTCATTAAAAATATATTCGAAAATGGAGAACATATACAGGGTGTAACAGAAGAGTGTAGCAATACTTTAGGGCTAGATTCTCTATCACCTACTTAGTGTAATTGTAAAGTTTTAGCTCGATATCTTAAAATCTAGAATTTTCCATAATCTGATACTCAAAATTGAGTAAGTACCTAAGTAAAAATATTACAATGTCCCATCCCTAGTGCAACTGAAACCAACTAGTAAACAGAGAAAGACAAAAAAAAGTTCGGCGCCTTCATGATTACCGCAAGGAAATTCAATTCGCACTATTTCCTTAGCATTAAGTCTCATTTTCCTGAGACATCGGCATTCGTCAAAAGAATCAGTGCGCCGCCGCATGCTACCTATTGCAGTACATTGTTTTATTGAGAATTGAACGTTATTCATTACGCAATAAGGCTCAAAATCTGTTTGTAGTAAATATGGATTGGGATTTTTGTCGGCGATTCAAAGTTTGTTTACTTTTCAGTAGGTTATTGAGAATTGTAGTCCCGTGCTGGTCTGGGTTAGGTTAGTTATGAAACCGGCTGCCTTCTACCCGGCATGTCGTAAAAGGCGACTAAAGGACTAGGGGGTTTGTTAGGTATTTTGGGCGATTGGCTAGCCACCATCCCCAGTGTACCAAAATCTTTTATATCTTTGTCCCCCAACGACAGGCTAAACGTGACAAAAGGGTCTTTGGAATCTTTTGTTCTGTCCACCCCTTCGGGGATTATGGACGTGATGCATATGTATGTAGGTAACCAAACAAATTTATCTGCCCTTTCTTTCACATACAAGATAATTTATTGAAGCCTGCCAACCCGGTTATTATTTTTCTCATAAACATCACGACTGTAATGCCTTGTTCAGTAGTTACCAGGTACCTACATAAAAACTAAACGTGAAACGTGAGGTTTTATGTTTTACCTCTTTAGGATTTGAAGTCAACGTTTAGCGTAACCTAATCATACAACTTTCGCTCTTTGATAGGTAAGTGACAGGTAGTTAATCCTCGTAAGGGTAGACTGAACTTAGGGTGACTTAAGATAATTAGCATTGGGTCACATTAGAATTTCAAAAGAATCAATACTTAGGATAATAACTGTGACACGGAGTCACTTTAGAAATAAATAGAGATTGTCAGCCTTTCGACCAATGATAGTTTAGTCTCTTAGTCGCGTTTTAGGACTTAGGTACCGAAAGAATGAATTCAAACTGGATACGTACATAAACACAAGACAAAGTATTACTTACATATCTTTATGTTTTAAATAAAAACTATTTAAAACATAAATTGAATTTCATTATTTGAATAATCTTATTACCCTTCAAATTATGTTATTATTAACTAAGTTAGACTGACCTGTTGGTTTTTATTGAGTTAGCAAATTCTTGATAAGATTCCGTACAGTTTCACAACTTTCACATCAATAGTAGGTATCATGACACTGAACCACTACACTTCTTAGTTAATAATAAACTAAGATAATTATCAGCTATTTGCTCGAAACGGTCGGCCCCAAACACTCCCACACACAACATCATATTATAGTATTCATTATTACTAAAAGACATATTAATTAGTTTACTTTCACGCACGAATCTCGAAAATCTCAATATGCAAAAACGTTGCCAACTGGACAGGTGTCAAAAATCAACTGAGTAACTAATACAAACAAAATTAACAATAGGTAAATTTCACTCAAAATTCTAAGGGCGATTCCATACAAGCGTAATTTGATTAGGTACCTGTATTTGTGGTTACTTACCTACATTACATTTGAACATGAGAATTTTATTGAATTTAATGATCTACAACTAAAGATACTGAAATGATGGTGTTACGTGCCTACTGATAATGTATTATGTAAATAGAATGTAACCGGCTGATTTCTTCCCGGGATGTCGTAAATGGCAACCAAGAGACCACATGGTCGGAATGTGTGGATAGATGGTATCCACATGACTAAATCATACACACAATCGTACACGATATCTCCCATAATCCCCATAAAAAACAAAAGGAACGAGGAAGCCTCCGTCTCGGTAGGTATTTAGGTAAACAAAAAAGCTCATATAGCCCCTTAAACGCCTCTGACGACATGCCGGGAATAAGGCAGCTGGTTACCTTTAAGTCCAGACCGTTACGAAGATAAATAGATAGGTAATAATTATAAAAGTACCTATTATAAAAATGCGCAAGCGACGGAATGTAACATAACTACATTTACAGGTAGGTATAGGTAACATACCTAACAAACGCCGCAATCTTCTTAGGTTTGGACTTTGGACAGAATTTAGGCTTCTAGCAGTCTCCACAGTCTCATTTATTATGTGACGTCACGGGATCTCGCAAGACTTGATGGCAATAGGTAATAAGTGATAAAAGGTAATTCTACGACGACCCTAAGCGATGACTTACGACATTAGGAATGCTAAGCTAATCAAGTACCTAACATGTTCCACGCGTTAATTATGTAAAAAAGTGAACGCATAATATTACAATTGTATGTGAACTCGCCCTAATATTAGTGGCGGCGGCGGGCGGCTATTCACAAAGAATGGACGGCACCTTCAAGGTGTTGGGGGTGGAGCCTATAGCTTTGAGCGGCTTTCCTGAAAGCGTTTGACTTCGCCGCCTACCTAGACAAGCAGTCTACGAGTTACTAATAGTGATGGGTCGGAATTTTGTTGCGATCAGCTGATCGTGAATGTTACTCATTTTCAGATAGCTGTAAAAAAGGCAATTTCAGTCCGATCCCACTAAAACTTGGTATTTAGACTAATTAGGTGATGCTTTATACGACCCTGAAGTATTGCTACACTCTTCTGTTACACCCTGTATACAAAAAATCAAACAATTGTGATATCAATTGAAAAACAATAATCCATCTATCAATATATAGTTAATCAATTGCATATATTTAAATATAAACCCTAAGTAACTTAGTCCATTACACCACAAATACCTATTATAGACCATATAATATTGATTTAGTAAATATTATTCATTGGGTTATCATTACACTAGTTTTAATGATTGAGCCTAAAATTGCAATTACAATACCTAGAACTGGCTAAGGCAATCTAAAAACGCTTTGGTTTCGTTATTTGATAATATCCGACAATTTTTTCAGGAATTTAAATTACTTTAACCGTAGTTGTTAGCCAACATATAATAAAAAAGTAATTTAAAATCAATAATATATGTTTTTACTGAAGTCTACTGGTAAATAAATAGAAAAATTGATTGAAACGCAATTAGCATACCTATCTACACCTACACACTTATAAATACGTAAAAGGAAGAAATATTTCCATAATTGAAAATTGATACTTAGTTTTCTAATGGAAAAAACACTTCATCTTATTCTTTTTTAATTTTCTCTATACCCACGTATGTAAATATGAATAAAGTGATAAATAAATCTTAACTCTTTTAAGAGCAACGCGATTTAAGCTTGTTTCTCAATAAGACGATAATTGTCTTAAAGTCAATGATTTAGATTGTCTAATCTATAAGGTGACAATGCTTATACTCATATAAACATTATTTATTACATTTCACACAGAAATAAAGATTTTGTGACGATGTTTTCCCTTCTGCAATATATTTGTATGCAGTTCTAAGTTCATAAATTACGTAATAATATGAAACTTTATAACGTCATAGCTCTCCTTATAAATAAATTATACTTAATACAGTACATTGATTTACCTATCCCTAAGCATATTCGATACAGTCAACATGATAAAACTACCTATTATGAATAAAGTTCCCGGGAATGATGATAGCATCTTGTAGCGTTCCTCTGAAAATAAAGAAATACATTTAATTATGATTTTATTAGAATGTACATATGGAGAACACAACATATATTCTAAAATTTCAAGCAATTAATCAGCCTTCAGTAGTCCTCTATTGAACGTAGCTCTCCCTAAGGGTACGCCACAAAACAACCACTCTTTGACCTCATTAAGCCACTACCTCTTAAAGTCATCAGTCCACCTGGTACAAAGAGGATCGCATAAAGTACTGGGGTCCAAGTCCAATAATGCATTTTAGCAAAATTATAGTTCAATCGTACTTCAGTTATAGTGTGAAGTTGTGAGTGACGTAGCGAGTGTCTAATTACACCATTAGTGGCAGAGAAAGTGTCAAATGATGTCATTATAATGGACTTTAATTTTTGAACTTGAGGCCATGGTCCGAAACATCAGTTCAAAGGCCTAACGTGGAGCTAACTTATATCAATAAGTGTCAGTAGCATCGTTTGTAGTATTATAAAACTTGCGAATTACGAATAAATCAAGGCACTAAACATGTTGTGACATGTGCAAATTTCATAATATTATTGTCACGTGTAAAATACGTATTCATTCATAAGTCTTGCGCTTGATGTCTCTCAACGGGGCGTGGTTTAAACTCCCTGCCACTTCTCCACTATGCTTTGAGATTGCTCTATGATCTGTCAGGGCGCGTCCCATACTACGTTTGCCGAGAAGCGGCCTCCATTCGAGAACCGCTTTGCTCCAACGATTGTCGGTTCTACGACAGACATGGCCAGCGTACTGCCACTTTAGCTTACAATATTGACTGATTATATAATTAAAATTATAAGCTTTATTAATAATCAAAAATCTAATGAGACAATTTTCCTTTACATCGTAAGTGACGGCCATTAAATCTAAATAAACTATAGTTGAACGCAAAATTCCAGTGTTGTCAGGTATACGAGTAATTGTGGGTGTACTAACTTATTTAAACATTATCATGGATTTATTCAACGTTATTTATTTATGCAATGAAAAAAACTGAAAAAGGAATTGTGCTTTTTTTTAATTGTGTTCATATCACATTAACACCATGTTTGGTATTATGAAATTTGAAACCAAGGATGATTAGTTATGCCCAAATAAAAAAAAGTGATTAGTGAGTGCTGAGAAAACGTGACACAAATAAATCAAAGACATTTTCTAAACAAAACATTTTATTAAATAAAAATAATAATCTAATTAAACAGTCTTAAAAACAAAACAAATTTCTGCGTCATTCTTTTATACAAAGAATAAATGGAGACTAAATTCTAGGGAAATATCCAAATAATCTCTTTACCAACTATGGTAACTAGGCAGTAACTACTAATCACAGTTATGTTATAGTACAGTCAGCATCAAAATCGAACAGTATTACTAGGCACATGTCAGTCAAATTACAAAAAAAAACCTAATTGAAAACATCTATCTGGCATTTTTATAATTTTTATTATTAATTTCGTAGCCTTTTATTAAGAGCCATTTTTATAATTTTTATTATTAATTTCGTAGCCTAATACATAATAAGAAAAAAAAAGGTTAAAATACTATCAAATACTGTTGGTTTCATTATATATGATACTTGATTGTGTAATTAAAACAAATTGATTTGATACCGATTGACCCCATAGTAGTGTTGCCATATTACAATAATGGCAAACCGATGTGCTAAACATATTTGCGATAACTAATTGAAAATGCCTTTAATTAAGTAACTAAACTAAAACTAGTAAACAAGATGTCTTCTTTTTATCTAAATTGTATTGACTTTTTAACACACTCATACTTTTATCGACAATTGGTGGTGAAAAAATACTTTCATTTATTTATATCCTAATAACGTTCTATAAACAACAAACACTAAAAAAAAGTGATCGATTCTAAAAAAATCCTAAAAAATATTTCATAATACTTGTACTTCGCATTTCATTAAACATGAATACTACAATGGTATCTAAATTTAAGTAAGCCTTTCATTTTATCACCTTCGTTCAAATTGTAAATATAATTTCATTAACTCTCTAAGGAACTATTTATGGCACTTCTCATCAACAACATTGTGTATAACATTAACAATGTTCGTTAAAAGTATACAGAACCAAAAAACGTTGAAAAATTTCATAACAATTTATGAGATTCCCATCTCAATTTACAATAGCAATACTTTTACCTAATTCAGCTTTAAGTAACTAATTTTCTTGTACATTTTTTTAAGTAAAATCAGTTAGTAATCTTATCTTTAAAAGATTTGAAAATAACCGGTACCCCACCCTTGTACAGATACTTTCTCAACCCCAAAATACTGTTATTAAACGAAACAAATTTCATTGCCAAACTAGACCCCTTCTTATGGGGTTGCCCTACGAAAACCGGGTTATCATTATCGAAAATAATCTCCGGATCATTCTCGATCATTTCGCCGATAGATTCCCACGTTTTTAGGGATTTCCTCGGCACCTGACAACACTGGAACGAGCCGTAATCACTCTCCGTTTTATTCATAAAATATTCTGCGTCGTCTAAAATCGTTCGTTGATCTAAATCTTTTTCCACTGAAATCGTGGCAGTGTATTGTAAAAGATTTAACGCTGCGATTCCTTCAGAAGGTCTACGGTAGCTTTGTAAGTCTGAAGTGGAGCCTACACTGTTTCTAGGTTGCAGGTATGGTTTAGGATATCTAACTGCTGGCAAGCTAAACTTTCGGAGTCTTTTCTGACCTGTCATTGTGATGGACTTTTTGGTGGTAGCCCATCCTAGAGATCTTTGTACCGCCATTTTCCACTTGGTGTAGCGGGCGTCGCGATCTGTAAGAAATAAAAATAGAGTATTTAAAATACGTTAGTAGTACCTATATCCGATGAGTGTGTGTGTTCTAAAATCTTTGCAAGTAGGGACAGTGTTGAATGTTCTGACTATGCTGAAAGCGATTCAATTTATAATGCTTATATCAAGCAAACGGAAGACATAAATATCATCTCATCTTATTACCATATCATTTTCATTTCAGTAACTTCATCCTGAATAATTTTGTTTACGTTTTCATATTTTTCTAATAAAACTAGCAGCATGCTTTACTTCTACGGTAAAGGTAAAATATCGAAAGAAAATCCTTTGTTCGGTGGCATGTAACATTGACTTTCACGTTGTATCTTGCTTATCTGGTAAAAAGTGCCCTTTATATACAAATTCAAAGAATACATGCGTACCATATATTAACATACTTACACTCTTTTTTTTATTTTTTTTATTACTCATATATACTTATATCGCCCTACGCTCCATATGTACGAGTATATGCAATACATTTATTCACTTTTAGTACTTATTCTAATCATCATCATCATCAGCCTGTCTAAAACCACTGTTGGGCATAGGCCTCCCCCCAAATGACGCCACTTGTCCCTGTCAGTGGCCGTTCGCATCCATTCGATGCCGGCCAACCTGCGCAGGTCGTCTTCCCACCTTGCCGTTTGCCTTACTAATTCTAATGCTATTTTAATATTATATTAAACGTACCATCATCAGTCGTTGTAGGCAGAAACGTGTCATTAGACGTGGCGTGGTGTTGCCAGTCATCACAGCTCCAAACGCCGACGGAATGGCCGGCCAATATGGCAACACCGAGCGCTGTCATGTCCCACGCATGGGAACGTACTGCGAAATAAAAAAAAGAAATTTAATTCAAATGTCACAATTGGTGTATCCTATTAACATAAAGGATAGATAGAGATGACCATAGAATTACTACCTCCGCAGTTGGGGTCATATACACTTTTGACTACTCCGCAACGGTTAAACGATCGTCAAAGATATTACATATCAGACAGTATAATGTCGTTGTAAGATTATCAAGAAAAAAAGATATTTTAAAAGTGACTTTTGTAAACAAAATAGTTATCATTAATGATTTGGAACGATATAAGATGTTATTCTTCCCGTTTTTTTTTTGTTATAATTTATTATAAGACTAAGATAAAATTGGCTTTAGAATCTACATCACATTTTCTACCTCCTATTTTCTACTGTTTTATCTTTCCATCAAAACCCCTTTTTATACTTGATCATCACTTCCCTGGTTCATCATCTCCATGTTTCTATCCCCTTCGTAAGAAATAAAAGCACATGACTATATAACAAATACACTTACACACAGGAATACCAATGAGGTCTGCTTGCAGTTGCATCAACAAGTCGTTTGACGTCATCTTTCCGTCCACGTGTAGCTTAGAGAGGGGCATGCCGCAATCCTTGTTCATAGCTTCTAGGATGTCTCTGAAAATAAAAATATGTATATGTGTAATACCGTGAGGAAACAGAACGTAAGAAACCCTGCCTATTCTTTCGCAAATATGATAGGTATATTAATAGGTTAGGTGTATATGAATTTTGGGAATTATTTCTTTCTCAAAAGAAAACAAATTCGATGAAGCTCAGTTGTTTAGGGCTTCACTCTGTTTCAGTGGGTACAGGGTTCAAATTTAGCTTGAGCATCTACCAATGGAAATGAAGTTTAATGAATTTCTATGTACATTTTCGTAATAAAAATACATTTGTGTAATGCACCGAGGGAAAAAATCGTGAGGAAACCTATCTGTTTCCCGGGCAGGTCATAGTTAGTGCTTGTAAATAACGACATGGCTTACCACCTATCTAATTGAGTACTGACTATCTAGTTAACACGTGGGTTCGAGGTGGCCTTGGAATTACTACCTCCGCAATTGCGGAGATGGAAACCTGAACGTCTGACTACTACTCGGAAAAATTAGGTACCGGATTTAATACCGAGCATTCACGAAACGAAATGCATAGATTTCTATGTTTATTTTTCTACGCGTATTATACCTGTATATTACTGTACCACTATATGTCAATAGATACATACACATATTAGGTATGAAACCACACCCGTTTCCCTGTAGAGGTAGGCAAAGATCACGGGTCCCAATCTGATGAAGGCGGTGGTTTGAAAGGATACATGCATTGTTAGTTCAATACTAGTATACATACCTTGTTTGAAAGCACACTGCTTCCAAAGCCGCCCGGATAATGTGGTTCTTAGTGGTGAAAGCTGTTAGCCCGCAGATGATTCTGCAAAAGAATAAAGATAATAGTTATTTTTAAACACTCGCGTTTTATACTCATTTTATTAATTATCTGAGACCGGGTCTAAACACGATAAATTTATAAAGATATGTGATTACCTTTATTTTTGCCCGACGTTTCGACCCAGTTGCATAGGCCGTGGTCGCGGGAAGACTAGCTAGCAAGCTAGACTGGCGGGAAGTCCGTCACAGCTAAAATGTCTGTCTACCCTCACAATTGGAATTTTTGTTAATTCATAGCACGACACACTACACTCACACTATCCTACTGCGGATGTGTCTTCGGATAGTGTGAGTGTAGTGTGTCGTGCTATGAATTAACAAAAATTCCAATTGTGAGGGTAGACAGACATTTTAGCTGTGACGGACTTCCCGCCAGTCTAGCTTGCTAGCTAGTCTTCCCGCGACCACGGCCTATGCAACTGGGTCGAAACGTCGGGCAAAAATAAAGGTAATCACATATCTTTATAAATTTATCGTGTTTAGACCCGGTCTCAGATAATTAATAAAATAAAGATAATGTTACATAGATCTCTTCCGTGCAGGGTAAATAGAGCTTCGGAGGTATCTTCTTGGTCAACTTAATATAACTGTATCGGTTGTGACTGTTATCTTTTACTTTCTATTTCTATAGGAGATTATTCTTTCTACGATATGAAAAAATAAGACAACTGGTATACTAAGTCACGGGTAATAAAATTCACATATACATTCACGCCTCTACGTCCACAACGGGATAGACAGAGACTATCGATCGTCACTGGGAACGATCCTGACAAATCTCTCTTGCTTCACTCACACCCATTAACCTTTTCAAACATGGTCTCCTGTTCTTCACTACTAACACCCGCCTTAAGAAGAATGTCTCAAAATTCCAACTCTTCCTTCCGCTATGACTTATACAATCACGTCCCTTAATCTCTTTCGGAGTGGACAGAACCTCGGAGATATAAAAAAATTTGTTTGGTCACTTCTAGCACTCACATTGGTCATTAGTAACAGGTTACCAACCCAACGCCCAATCGATTCCGATTGTTCATACCCATAGTCTCATAGTCGACTCCTACAACTTTTACATTCCAGGTAGCACAGGATGCGGCTGTGCATAATACATTCAACTATGGACTTTAGAATATACACCAGCTATTATATAGTACACTAGTGACCCGCTCCGGCTTTGCACGGGTGTAAAATATATATCCTACTCCACAATTTTATGGATGTTATTATACATATAAACCTTCCTCTTGAATCACTCTATCTATTAAAAAAAACCGCATCAAAATCCGTAGCGAAGTTTCAAAGATTTAAGCATACAAAGGGACATAGGGGCAGAGAAAGCGACTTTGTTTTATACTATGTAGTGATAACCATACCCTCTCGCATCCTTTCTCCAATAGGGTGCGTAGAGACCGCTGAATGCCGGCACGAAGTAAACGTCCCCAGTGGAGAAGACTTGTCCGCCTAATTGCTCCGTATCTCTAGCCACGTCCTTTATCAAATGCAGGTTGTCTCTAAGAAACTTCATGGCACCGCCCGCTACTGCTATTGAACCTGGGAATAGATAAAGAGAATTAGATTATTTTTAAACACTCGCGATTTATACTCATTTTATTAATTATGTGAGACCTTTTGCTAGCTAGTCTTCCCGCGACCATGGCCTATGCAACTGGGTCGAAACGTCAAGCAAAATAAAGGTAATCACATATCTTTATAAATTTATCGTGATTTGACCCGGTCTCACATAATTATTAAAAAGAATTAGATTACTCAACGAACCATACAAAGCCCTCAACTATTAAGCTACGCCGAATTTGTATACTATAGGAGAAAACCGACCTGTTCCCCGAACAGGTATTATTTCCTACTTGTAAATGGCAACATGGCTTACCAACTGCCACATTGAGTAGTGACTATCTGCTTTAGTGGATTCAAGATGGCCATAAAATTATTACCTCCGCGATTACGGAGATGGAAACCTAATACTCGTCGTGAATGCGTTTGTCTTAGATTGTGTCTCTCAATAATATCAACCCTTACCTTCTAAAGCATACACCGGCTCCGCATTGGGTCCCATTTTGTAGGCAACCGTTGTGATGAGTCCATGCGTCGACTGCACCCGCTTGTTCCCCGTATTATAGAGTAGGAAGCATCCACTTCTATATGTGTTCTTCGCTTGGCCTGCCTTCATGCAATTATGGCCTACTAAGGCTGATTGCTGGTTGCCTAGTATCTGTAAATAATAATTTTTATTTCATTAATTTACAGTTTATAAATAATAGATTTCAACCCTGCTTTTAAGCAGTTCGCCTATGTTAGGTGGTCGTAAAGGGAATGTGATATTATTTATTTACTTTTAACTTCAATATACGTCGCCCTAACAGGGAACCTTTCAATGACCTGCCAAATACATTGTACCGTCAATTCAATCAATCTTAAATGTTAATGATATTGATATTTCAATAAAACAATAATAATATTTGGGCCACTATCTTAGCAATTGAACTAGTCCCTTGGTAAGTAAGTGTATTTCAGACTTTTGTTAAGGGTACTAGTCAACGTATATTTAAGAAAAATATATTTAGTTATTATAGATACATATATATCATGCAACAACCTGAGTGGAAAGCAGAAGAAAAGGTTAGTTCTTTACCCTGCCTCCACCGGGAATTGAACGCAGGACTTCACGATTAGCGTTCATACACCTCATACACACTCGGCGTTTATTAGTATTTCCACCGACATCCCTTTTCAATACGGCGTCAATCTGACTGTAATATGTTATATTGAGCTGACCCCTACGTAACTTAAATATTTGTCTATAAAAGCTAAATTTAAATAGCAGTTTTTCTAAGTAACAAAAGAGGATTTTCTAAATAAGTATTGTTATATGTATATTACATATTATTCAAAGTCAAAGTCAAATGTTTTTATTCAACATAAGTACAAGTACAGTACATTCATTGATACATTCATTGATACATTCATTGATACATTCATTGATACATTCATAGTACATACCCCAGATATCCTGATACCGTCCAACTGGGAACCGTCTTGGACTACCCCGTACACCTCTGAGCTACTTCTTATTTGGGGCAGACAGTCTCTATGGATGCCAAATAACCTGCAAACAAAAGTCACATGTATCAGAAAATAATCAACATTCTGCCGATGACGTTTCGAAGGACCATTTTTCATTAATAAAGTAATATAAACGTTCATAACTAGAAACCCTTGCAGGGTAGTCAGAGGTTGGGTGTCCACCAATAACTGAGCCATGTGTTGAGCCATTGGGCACCAAAAGCCAACTTTTTATCTAAAATTCAATTTTCAACGTTACAGTAATAAGCCATATTGTGGAAAACAAAATAAGCATTGGTTAGTACTAAACCGAACTAAAAATATTGAAACACACATCAATAATACTGCTTTGCACACTAAAATAATATAATCACACATCTAAACTTTATATTCTGCTACTATATATGTATGAGTAAGTATTATATCTGTATTTGTCACGATGTATATTATAAATAAATTATGTTGTGTATGTTTGTTATTCCGTTTCCGAATCGGGTGCTGCCGGAGGACTAGTGATGCAGCCTAGCTACATCGTATACTGAGGCAGCACCTTTTCACTGAATTTATTTTTTTCCATGTTTGTGTTTTTGTAATGTGTAGTGAATATAAAATTCTGAATTTGTGATGTACTTTCAATTATCTCCCATGTAATTTTAAACATATTTGAACCTTACCTACACAGCATAGGGTCCCAATTCAAAGTATCCAAATTCATTAGTAAGGTTCTTGAGGCGTTTGTGACGTCAGTTATGTGCAAACCTCCTTTGGGACCGCCTGTTAGATTCTAAAAAATAAAAATATATCTTAGTAATAAAAAAATTGATTTTTTTAAAATTGCATATGACGGATGGTTTATATACTATGTGAATTACTATCTGATCAAAACATGGGTTCGAGGTGGTCATAGAATTACTACCTTCGCGGAGATGGACACCTGAACCTCTGACTACCGCGTAAGGCTCGTGAACGCGTTTTTTCGAATTCTTATTTTATAAGCATATAATAAAAAAATATATAAATAAATAACAAATTTCTCTCCATTCTTTTGAAAAACAAACGTATTTACCTTGTTGACGACATACGAGTGTCGCCAGATACATAAAATTTATAACTGTTCGGGGCACAGGTAGGTTTCCTTGCGATGTTTTCCCTCACCGTAGTATTCGACGCATTTCGTAAAAGTATTTTTATTATTTGCCTTGAATCAAAACCATAGATTAAATAAATACCAACCCATACAATCCAAGAGTCTATGGTTCCGAACAACAACCTCCTTTCTCGGTTCGCCCTCCTTATACTTTTGACGTTATCCTTCAACCACTTCATCTTGAGCGCCGAAAAGTATGGACTGATGGGCAGACCGCAGATCGACTTTAAATAGTTCTTGTTTCGGTCTGGTATTTTTGCCAATATGGCGTCGACAGTTGCGTCTGTTCTTATGTCGTTCCATGCTGAAATATAAAAAGATAATACTTTGGTTAGTATTTAAACGAGATTCTATATTGATAAAATAAAAAAAAATTAAATAAAATTCCTTTTATTCACACTAAACGCAGCATATAAACAAATACAGAAAAGAATTAATTATATAATAATATACATTTAAGGAACCAAGCGCACATGGCAACCCCGCGCAAGTGTGAATAATAAATGTTTATTTGTCTCAGCTAATGTTGATTGTGTGAAATTCACACTGCCAACGCTGATATTCCGACAAACCCTTAAGTACGTACCAGCACTTCTATAAACAAATACGCGTAGTATACTTCACGACCATTATCCGAAAGTAGTCAGAAGTACTAAGTAACAATACTAGTACGACAAAGGGACTAGAGGTAAATAGAATAGTTACCATTTATATTATAATTTTAATATTACTTCAATGCCATGTACCCCAAAAGTAATACTCAAATGGAACCAAGCACATATAACACGAGGTTCTGTTTATCCCGAAAGGAATAGAAGACTTATATATACGTATACTCACATATAGCTGGATGAAGAGGTTCCCCCGAATATTTATCCCACGCTATAGTAGTCTCTCTCTGATTGGTTATGCCCAATGTCACTATGTCTTCTTTGGAATAACCTGGAAAAAGAAAAAAATAATTAAATACTCGTTAAATATTAAAAACAAAAAGATTTTATTCACAAAGACACAAGACCAACATATACACAAATATAAATAGGTTACAAATACTTGATGGAAAAATGCCCATGGCCTGTGTGAATTGTACTTATATGTATATTTATTATTCAAATACAGCTGAGTTGTCTATACATACATAAACATCACGCCTGATTGCCTGTAAAGGGGTAGGCAGAGATCACGGATCTCCATTTGTCCCGATTCTGACAGACCACTTTCGCTTCAATGACACTGATACACCACCTCAAACACACTCGGCGGTTAAAGGTACTTCTAACGTCATCCTTTTTCAATAAAGCGTCTATCTGACTGTCAAATGCGTTGTTTAAGTCCAGGTATATAGGATACATACCAAGTTCCCCCAATTTCTCCAAGGTCCGGTCCACGCACTCCGTGATGTGTCCCAAGATCTCGTAAGGATCCTGCTCCGACCATCCCTCCTGCGGCTGGACCTCGGTCTTGTCCAGCTGGTACGCTGCCAACTCCTCGGAATTTTCAGCTTCATACACCTGGAGAACGTTCCAGAAGTATTTGTGTAAGTGATAGTGTTTAGTATTTAGTGAAAGTGTTTAGTATTTAGTTAATGATGTATTTTAGTGGATCTATTGTTTTAGTATTATTTTAGGAGACTACGGTGAGGGAAAACATCGTGAGGAAACCTACCTGTTACCCCGAACAGTAGTCAGTGCTTGTAAATGGCGACATGGCTTACCACCTGTCACATTGGGACTGACTATCTGGTCAACACGTGGGTTCGAGGTGTCCCAAGAATTACTACCTTCGCAATTGCGGAGATGGACACCTGAACCTCTGACTACTCTGCAAGGGTTAATGGTCGTGAACGCGATTTGTTTTTAGTGTTCAAGGGATATATTGTGCGATGATCTAGCAACCTGCCATCAATGTTCCATATGACATGTCATATGTCCAATATTTTTATGATTCTTATATTGAATAAAAGATTTTCATTTCATTTTCATTTATTTTATAAAGTGACCTAGAATCGTGTCTTTGACATCCAAGGAATGAGACATATTATGATTATTTAATTTTATTAGGAAACTCATTGTACAGTCAGCGCTTAAAACTGGCGCCACTGTGCATTGTCATGGTCATTATAAGTTCGCGTGCTTCGAAATGAAAAATATTGTCTTTTGTTCTTATAAACGTAAACCTTAAAAAGTTACTGGGACTGCACTATTAGCGTTGACTGTACTTAAGTTGGTATAACAGGAATCCTTTCATATAAATGGGATAATTATGGCATTCCAACTTTATTCATATTAACTAATGTAAAGTCTGCTATGAATTACGTAATTCGTAAAAATTAAGACATGTTGGTATATCAGGAAAAAAAGGTGGCTAATCATTAAAAAATGCATGAATTATTATTAAGGCTGTATAACAAGGGACGAGTATGTTGGTTTTAACATTTTAACAAATATTATCGTGTCTGTATGTATTTATCGAAACAATCGAATAATGACAGCTTTCAATATGAAACATTCCTACCGCCTCATAAATTACTTTATCTTTCACTGTGAATCATTTCTTACGAAATTACGAGAAGAATAAAAACCGCTTTCCTGATGGAAACGTCCTACACTAGTCAGATAAATAAAGATAAACAATGCTTCATTATAATACCATTAACACGGATAGGATAACACAAAGGATTAATTTATAAAAGGCAAACATCAGATAAGGACAATAAAATACTAAATTACTATAACCGACAAACAAAAATGTTATTTCATTATTATCCAAGACAAAAGAACTATAAAAAAGATTAGCTAGTTTCACTTATCTTTAAACAATATACTATTTGTAGGTTAATTCTTTATGATAAACTATGTACTTATGTATGAAAGATACATATTACATTGATACAAGGAATATATGTAGGTGAAGTGGAAGGGCGGTTACGTAAGGGCCGCCCCATTGAGACATATAACAGTCAGATAGATGCTATATTGAAAAAGGGTGACGTTACAAGTACCTATGACCGCCGAGTGTGTTAGAGGTGTATGAGTGTCAATAAAGCAAAAGTGAACGGTCAGGATCGAGACAGATGAGGATCTTTGATCTCTGCCTACCCCTTTACAGGGAAACGGGCGTGATGTTTATGTATATATTATCTTAGATAAAAGAACTATAAAAGAGATAAGCTGTTTCCACTTATCTTTAAACAAAAGGCTATTTGTTGGTTATTGCTCTATGATAAACTATGTACTGTAGTAATCAGAGACTTAGTTATATTACGACATGATGTGTTTTCTATTCAGGGTAAATAAAGACAATCCATCATACATACATGCGGCATTTAGAGACTTGAGTGTCCAACTCCGAAATTTCGATACAGCATTAGTAATTAGTTTAATGTCTACAATATGAAAATTTTTTTATAAAATCACTCTTACCGTGGTTTGATAAATCCACGAACCAAATATAAAGAGGACCCGGCGTAAGGAGCGGTCCCTGTTACGCGGTGCGGAGTCTAAATGGCGTGCTTTAATTGGTGCGGAGTCTAAAAATGTGTACTAGAAAGAAGATACCTGATTTGATTGGCCGATGCCGTGTTTTAATTGGTTGTAATATCTCCCCCCCATCTCGCGTACCTCGTTTCACCCCGCGTAATGCCACGCTAGTTTGCATACAAATATTGCGTAAGGCCCAATCCTCTTATTAATTACTCCATGGATAAAAGCACACAAAAAGGATTAAAGTATCAAAACGGAATGATTCTTCTCAAGGTGTGTAACGTGAAGATCAGAAGAGCATCTATGAGAAGGTGGTTCTAGGTGGCTATCGATAAAGCCTATCCCGTTGGGGACGTAGAGGTATGACTATATGTAAATAAGTATAACCTCAGCGTTATGTTGTATTCATGTTTTAATATTTACATCCTAGTTTCTATCTAGATCTTTGTTTAATATGTATTTGATGTATCATCGTTATATTCGAATTTTTCAACATTTAATACCTATAAAATAGACGTTAATAAAATGACTTTAGCAATTGGGGTTTTTTGTATAATAGCCGTCATTTATAATTCATTAATAGGTACAAGGTACATGTATGTACGCCTTTATCGTAAAACTAGATTACAATACTATACCGTACACTACTATATTCTCTGAAAGTGTTGTACATTAAATTCTGAATGAGATATTTTATGTTTTTGTATAAGTACACATGATGAAAGACCCTTTCTTTGGCCAGATAATAAAAATACTGTTGTTTGCCACTCTATAGCTCAAAAAAGCGGCCCAGAGGAAGACCACAGATGAGGTGGAAGGATGACATCCAAAAGATAGGAGGGTCAAACTGGATGCACGTGGCCCAGAACCGTGTTAAGTGGCGCAAACTGAAGGAGGCCTACACCAAACTGGTCGAGAGTGGCTGAGTAAAAGCTCAAAATATGTACTTAGAAAACCCCTAGTCCCTTTGTTTCCTCTTTCAACACGCCGGGATAACAGTAGTTAGTTGTACAGTGAAAATATAAACGTCCGATGGTTAAATACCTCTACTCAACACACAATGTTTTAACAAAACGTGAGTATCTAAATATAAATATATATTCATCGAAAGACAAAACATTCATATGACAATGGTTGTGTCTTGAAACTATGATTCTTGCGTTAGCTCCACGAACCAAATATAAAGAGGACCCGGCGTAAGGAGCGATCGCCGTTACGCGGTGCGGAGTCCAAATGGCGTGTTTTAATTGGTGCGGAGTCTAAAAATGTGTAGTAGAAAGAAGATACCTGATTTGATTGGCCGATGCCGTGTTTTAATTGGTTGTAATATCTCCCCTCCATCTCGAGTACCTCGTTTCCCTCGCGTAGTGCCACGCTAGTTTCCATTTGAATATTGCGAAAAGCCCACTCCTCTTATTAATTACTCCATGGATAAAACCACATAAAAAGGGTAAAAGGTTAGTCAGGGTAGTTCTAGGTGGCTATCGATAAAGCCTATCCCGTTGGGGACGTAGAGGTATGACTATATGTAAGTAAGTATAACCTCAGCGTTATATTGTATTCGTGTTTTAATGTTTACATCCTAGTTTCTATCTAAATCTTTGTTTAATATGTATTTGATGTATCATCATTATATTCCAATTTTTCAACATTTATTACCTATAAAATAGACATAAATAAAATGACTTCAGCAATTAGGGTTTTTTATTAATAGCCGTTATTTATAATTCATTAATAGGTACAAAGTACATGTATTTACGCCTTTATCGTAAAACTAGATTACAATACTATACTGTATACTACTATATTCTCTGAAAGTGTGGTACATTAAATTCTGAATGAGATATTTTATGTTTTTGTATAGGTACACATGATGAAAGACCCTGGCCTTTACTCCACTTATCCATTAACTTTGACAGTCACACAACTGCTTCGCTACTGCGTTACTTCTGCGTCTCGACTGTAAAAGTGCTAATATTATGATTGCCACTGTTGTGCCTCAATAGCAAGTCAGTGGCGCTTCAGTGGTGCTTCAGTGGCAACTCAAGTATAGAAATGTCAATAGTGGAGTACCTAATATAAGGCTATTGAACTGACATTGACGGACGTTTGGTTAGTGGCGTAGCTATTTCATACTTCAGACGCAGAAGTGCTTCAGATGTAGTTCGATAGCGCTTCAGTGGCCAAAATTTGTTAGTGGAGTGCCAAAAGTGTCAAATTACGGCCACTGACGTATTACAGTATCGATACTGAAGTAATATTGTGGCTAAATGAATTAGTGGAGTAAGGACCCCTGTCTTTGGCTAGATAATTAAAATACTGGCGATTGCCACTCTATAGCTCAAAATACTTAGAAAACCCCTAATCTCATAGTTGCCTCTTACAACACGCCGCGATAACAGTGGCTAGTTGTACAGTGAAAATACAAACGTTCGATGGTTAAATACCTCTACTGAAACACACAATGTTTTAATAAAACGTGAGTAGCAACATATAAATATTCTATATTCATTTATATGACAATGGTTGTGTCTTGAAACTATGATTCTTGCGATAGCTCAAAGAAACTCCAGCTTATAGGATTTTTTATCCAATAATTACAACTTAAAAAAATGAGTTATGCTTTAACTATTTTCTATCGTCCATTCGTAAATATATTACGTAGTTAAAGATGGTTTGGACATGTTATGCGGATGATTGATAGCAGATTGATAAAAGGAATATATGTGACTGAAGTGGAAGGGCGGTTACTTAGGGGCCGGCCAAATAAGACATATAACAGTCAGATAGACGCTATATTGCAAAAGGGTGACGTTAGGAGTACCTATAACCACCGAGTGTGTATGAGAAGATGTATGTGTGTCAATGAAGCATATGTACATGTAAGCTATATTGTATGTACTTGTGTTATTATTAGATGTGATATTATTTATTAGATATTATTCTTAGGTTCGGAACATTATATTGAAGACTTAATGTGACTATGTATGCTCCTACTATACATAATATCATCAACTAATGTAAGAAAAATAAACAAATTAGGTAATGGTTATATGTTGACGACAAACTTACTGAGTCGACGAGGAAACTAAACACGTAAATCACTGTCATAACCTTCGAAGAGGTAAATTGAGATATAAAATCCTTAGCACCATTGATTTTGGGTCAAAATTGTGAAGAAAATTATAAAGAATAATGATATTGTAAAACACTATAACACGAAATGAAGTAGCCCCTTGCTAAGTACATTTAAAACTTGTGTTAAGAGTACTAGTCAATGTATATTTAAGAAATATATATATATTTTATTCGAAATTTCGGAGATGGGCATTCAAGCCTCTGACTACCCCGTCATAATAAAAAAGGGAGTGTGTATACACAAGTCGTGAAGCGTATCTATGTATGTATATATATTTTATTATAGATGTATAAATAAATATATAGCATATAAAATCAACGACCAGACGGGAAAACAGTAGAAAAGCGTAGTTCTTAATTCTATCTCCACCGGGAATCGAATAAGTGACCTCACGATTAGCGTTCAGGTGATTAACCGTTCGGGCCACGGAGGTATAAATATTGATTAGTGATGACAACAGTCTTCTGTCTACCTTCAAAGAGTTTACAGTCGTCAACTATAGCTTATTGTAATTAATAACAATAAAACAGATAGATTAACAAAGGATTATATTCATAAAAGACATACATCAAAGATAATAAAACTACGACGACTTTTAACCACACACATACATATATTCACGCCTCTACGTCCCTACCTCTTAGAGATGTTATTACACCAATTGAACTAGCCCCTTGGTAAGCTAAAGACCTGTGTTAAGGGTACTAGTTACATACATTCAATATATTCACGCCGCTACGTCCCTAAGGGGATAGGCAGAGACTATCGATCGCCACCTGGAACGGGTGACAAATCCCTCTTGCTTCACTCACACCCATTAACCTTCCCTTACATGCTCTTCTATTCTTCACGCTACATATACACTACGCATCATATCATTATATAACATAAACATATTTAACATCACGCCATTTAATCCCTTTCGAGGTGGACAGAACTTATGAAACAATACATTTCCTCGGTCTTTTCACATAATTATTGGGGTTGTTATGACATTGCATTGATGTTGGTATCATAAATCATTTGATGTAAGGACTATTTATTAGGGCTAGGCCCTATATAACATATGACAGATAGTCGCCATATTGGAAAAGAGTGACGTTAGAAGTACTTATAACCGCCGAATGTGCATGAGATGAGATGTGGATGTCCACAGCTTTGGGAAAAAAATGGTATCCATGATCTCTGCCTACCCCTCTGTAGCGAAACGGACGCGATGTGTATATATGTCATCATCAGCCTGTATCAATCCACTGTTGGACATAGGCCTCCCCCAAATGACGCCACTTCTCCCTGTCAGTGGCCGTTCGCATCCATTCGATGCCGGCCAACCTGCGCAGGTCGTCTTCCCACCTTGCCGGGGGGCGCCCCACACTACGTTTACTGAGACGCGGTCTCCACTCTTGGACTTTTTTGCTCCAACGACCATCAGTCCTTCTGCATACGTGACCAGCCCATCTCCACTTCAGCGTGCTAACTCTTTTCATAATGTCGGTAACTTTAGTTCTCTGGCGTATCACCTCATTTCTGATGCGATCTACCAGAGAAACCCCGAGCATCTTCCGTTCCATAGCACGCTGAGCGACCTTGAATTTGTGGGCTAGTCCCGCAGTGAGTGTCCACGTCTCAGATCCGTACGTCATAACGGGGAGCACACACTGGTTGAAAACCTTAGTTTTCAGGCATTGTGGTAGAGACGACGTGAGGACATGCCTTAGCCTTCCAAATGCTGCCCATCCTAGCTGTATTCTTCTGTCCACCTCCCTCTCGAAGTTGTTTCTGCCAAGCTGTATAATTTGGCCTAAGTAAGTGTATTGGGAAACAACTTCTACGGGAGTGCCCCCAAGGGCAACCGGTCTCGGGACTACCAAATCATTAAATATGATTTTGGTTTTTTCTAAATTCATCCCGAGTCCGATGCGTCGAGAAGCAGCATTTAATTCGGACAGCATTTCCTCCAGATCCTGCAGCGACTCCGCCATCAGGACGATATCGTCAGCAAAGCGGAGGTGCGAGATGTATTCCCCATTTATATTTATTCCCCGTTCAACCCAATCCAACGTTTTGAAGACATCTTCCAGTGCACTCGAGAACAGTTTCGGGGACATAACGTCCCCCTGTCTGACACCTCTCTGCAACTGGATAGGTTTCGTGCCGTGGCCTTGGAGTTGAACGGTCATCATGGCGGAATCATAAATATGTCTCAGCACACTCACGTATCGCCAGTCGACTTGAGATCGCTGCAAGGATTCCATGACCGCCCAGGTCTCGACCGAGTCAAAAGCCTTCTCATGGTCCACAAACGCGAGGCAAAGTGGCTGGTTATACTCGTTAGTTTTCTGTATAACTTGCCTCAACGTGTGGATGTGGTCTATGGTGCTAAAACCCCGCCGAAACCCGGCCTGCTCTGGAGGCTGAAAGCTATCTAGCCTGGCTGAGAGTCTATTGGAGATGACCCTCGAGAACAGCTTATAGATGTGGCTCAGAAGTGTTATCGGCCTGTAGTTCTTCAAGAGGGTTTTATCTCCCTTCTTGAAGAACAGAACAGCCACACCTCTGCCCCAACATTTTGGAGTTCTTCCGGAGAAGATGACACTATTAAAAATTCTCTGTAGCTCCCTCAGAATTGGTCGTCCACCAGATTTCAGGAGCTCAGAGGTGATTCCATCCTCTCCCGGAGCTTTTCCATTTTTAAGCTGTTTTAAGGCCATCTCAATCTCATCCATAGCTATTTCGGGCATGTCCTCTGTGAAGTGGCGTGTCAATGTGGCCCTTGAATCGGAGGGGTCAGGATCCGGATTTCGGCAGCGCGAGCGGTATAACTGACCGTAAAAATCTTCAATCTCAGACAAGATCTCTGGTTTAGAGGTGACCATGTCTCCACGAGCTGTCCTCAACTTCGTCATGTGGCTACGTCTCAGTTTTCGGGCGAATACGCGCAACCCACGGTTTTGCTCGATCAACTCTTTTATGAGGAGAGCATTAGCCTTACGTAGGTCACGTCGTATTGCCTTCTTTATCTGTTTGTTTAGCGTAGCTGTTTGCGAAGGAGATGTCTGTGGAGTTTCTCGTCTTAACCTCATAAGGTCCAAAGTCTCGTCCGAGAGATCCGACTTTCGGTTCCCAGCTCGAGCGCTGCAGAACCGGCTCCCTTCCTCGCCGATTATTTTGCTCACATTTTCGAGGTCCTCGTCAACATTGGTCGCGGTGTACAGAATGGCAAAGCGGTTCTGGAGTTCCAACTGGAACTTGGATGAACCAGCAGCCATTTGCAGTCGGTTAGGTCGGAGCGTGGACTTCATCATGCGCATCCTTTCCAGCTTATAATTGATATTCAGGGTGCCTCTAACCATGCGATGATCACTTCCGGTATTAAACCTGTTGATCACGGAGACATCCCTGAATATATGCTTTTTATCCGCCATGATGAAGTCGATCTCATTATAGGTGTTTCCGCTGGGACTTTTCCAGGTCCACTTCCGTTGGGGCTTTTTCTTATAAAATGAGTTCATAAGAAACAGCCCCTGTGATTCAAGAAAGTGGACCAACATGTGTCCCCTGGAATTCCGACTGCCAATGCCGTGTGGTCCCATCCTCGTTTCACCACTCTCCCTTTGACCAACTTTTGCGTTGAAGTCCCCCATCACAACGCTGTAGTGAGCGGATGTGGTATGATGTAGGGCCCGTTCGATGTCCTCGTATAGGGCCTCTACCTCTTGGTCTGAGTGTGCCGATGTGGGGGCGTACACCTGGATCATTTTAAGTGAGTAGCGATCCGAGAGCTTAAGAACGATGTACGCCACCCTTGTCGACACACTGGACACTTCCACAACGTTGTTGCTGAGGACTTTGTTGACGAGGAAGCCTACGCCCCCCTGGGACTTGCAGTCTCCTTCCCGGAAGTAGAAGAGGTGGCCAGAGCTTAGGGTTAAGCAGTCCTCGCCCTGTCTTCGGACCTCGCTTAACCCCAAGATATGCCACCTAATCCTGGAAAGTTCTACTTCCAGTTCGGCAAGATGCGAATCCAGCCGGAGACTGCGTCCGCTGTACGTCGCCACGGTCAGTTGTTTTGGTGACTCGTTTGACGCCTGGGGATTCTTCGCACCCCTGGCACTGTCGCTGCCCCGACCGTCACCGTGGCCAGGACGACAGTGCCGCCAGGAACTCGGGGCCATCTTTTTAAGTGTTGTCATTACATGGTGGGGGGTATTGCCCTAATCTCCACGCTGGGCAGGCGGGTTGGAGATCGCAGGGGTAAGGACTTTAGCACAAATGACGCTGCTGCCCGTCATTGGCTTTGTATTTGGTCTCCCTACCCTTTTATGATGGATATACCGCCATCGGTCGGTCGCACAATAGAATCTGCGGACCATGACGCACAATCACATTACAATTAAAGCATCAATTTTATAAAAAAGTTGACGGTGGTAACCAAAAATATTTGCAATTAAAAATATCATTTAGAATTTTTATTTTATACCACCGTCAAAAAATATGAATCAGTTTTAACTTTTCTAAGTACCCTCAAAAATATTTATAAAAAATAATGTTTATAATTTAACTAGTATTCATAATTTTAATTTGATAATACTAAAAACAATAATAATAATAATAATTTACTGTTGATAATATACACATATAATAAATAAATACATGCATCATAATTCGCAAACACCATGTGGTTTCGAACCTATATTTAGGAAAGGTCTAATTAGTCCCTTAGTCGCCTTTTACGACACCCACGGGAAGAGATGGGGTGGCGGACTGCAATAATGCATTACAGTCTTATTCTAAATCCGCCGCCACACGGCGTGTATATATGTAATAAATCATATTTATATTATAATATTTATTTATATTTGGCCACATTGGTGCGCCACTACACTGATGATCTCCCGCTCGTGGACGAAGACGAAATTGGGAGCGCTCTCAAACAACTTCGAAATGGGAAGGCTCCCGGCGAAGACGGAATAACCTCTGAGCTTCTAAAGGCGGGAGGAGCTCCAGTCCTGCAGAAGCTCAAGCACCTGTTTAATTCCGTCATAGCTAATGGGACTACCCCGACGGCGTGGAGTGAGAGCGTGGTGGCCTTGTTTTTCAAAAAGGGAGACAAGATCCTATTGAAGAATTATAGGCCTATCGCGCTCCTAAGCCACGTCTACAAGTTGTTCTCGAGAGTGCTCACAAATCGTCTGGCCTCAAGATTTGACGCCTTCCAGCCGCCGGAGCAGGCCGGATTTCGAAAAGGTTTTAGTACCGTAGACCACATCCACACAGTGCGGCAGGTTATACAGAAGTCTCATGAGTATAACCAGCCGCTGTGTCTTGCCTTTGTGGACTACGAGAAGGCCTTCGACTCCATCGAGATCTGGGCTGTTCTGGAATCCTTGCAGCGATGCCAGGTCGATTGGCGTTATGTGCAGGTGTTGAGGAGCCTATACAGCGTGGCATCGATATCTGTTCAAGTCCAAAACCAAAAGACAAGTCCTATACAGTTGCTCAGAGGAGTGAGACAGGGGGATGTCATATCCCCGAAACTGTTCACGAACGCACTGGAGGACGTCTTCAAAACTCTGGATTGGACTGGGATGGGTATCAATGTCAATGGCAGATACCTCACACACCTCCGCTTCGCTGACGACATTGTCGTAATGGCGGAGTCGCTGCAGGATTTGCAGGGAATGCTGCACAGTCTTAACGCTGCCTCACGGTCGGTCGGTCTCCGGATGAACTTGGACAAGACGAAAGTCATGTTCAACGAACTCGTTGTCCCGGGGCCGATCACGATCAGTGGAGAGGCGCTCGAAGTGGTCCAGGAATATGTATACCTGGGCCAGGCTCTGCAAATGGGTAGGGACAGCTTCGAGCGTGAGATTTCCAGAAGAGTGCAGCTGGGCTGGGCAGCATTCGGGAAGTTGCGTCATATCTTCTCGTCGCCACTACCGCAGTGTCTTAAGACCAGGGTTTTTAATCAGTGCGTCCTACCTGTAATGACGTACGGTGCCGAGACGTGGAACATGACGGTCGGGCTGGCTCACCGATTACATGTCGCTCAGCGAGCAATGGAACGTTCGATGCTGGGTATCTCGTTAAGGGACAGAGTCCGGAACGAGATTATCCGGCAGAGAACCAATGTCGTAGACATTGTCTATCGATGTTGCAAGCTGAAGTGGCAGTGGGCCGGTCACGTCTGTCGCAGAACCGACGACCGTTGGAGCAAGGCGGTTCTCGAATGGCGACCGCGTCTCGGTAAACGTAGTGTAGGACGCCCCCCTGCCAGGTGGACTGATGACCTGAAAAAGGTCGCTGGTAGTGGTTGGCTGAGGGCCGCGAGTGATCGTGTTTTGTGGCGTTGCCTTGGGGAGGCCTACGTCCAGCAGTGGACTGTCATAGGCTGATTGATTGATTGATTGATTGATTATATTTGGCCCATGCTAGTTTGGAACGAAAAAGAATGCTAACTAGCTGCCGTTCTTCCCGGCATGTCGTAGGAGGCGACTAAGAGACTAACGGTAGATCTTTTACTGGGCGATGGACTAGCTATCTGTCACCAATGTTCCATATGACATCACAACCAAAATATTCAGGCTAAATAGTAACATAGGATATACTATCGTAATTCCAAGGTTCTGTCCACCCTGAAAGGGATTAAAAGCGTGAATGTATATGTATATTTGTAAGAAATATTTATGAGTGAAGTATCTTATATCGTTGCGTTATCTAAAGGAAAGTGTCACAGTATGTGTAAACTGTTTACTTGAATGCCCTTTGAAAAGGTCAGATATTGCTTAACTATAAATGCATGCAAACAAACACGTAGACTTGTACTTGAATAAAAAGTGAACTAAATGCCTTTCTGCCTACCATATCTGAAGAAGCGACTATAGGTTTAATAATAATATTTGAGAGACTCACGATTTTTATTCCTTTTACAAAAAACACTTATCACGTATCACTACATAGTATAAAACAAAGTCGCTTTCTCTTTCCCTATGTTCCCTTGTATGCTTAAATCTTTGAAACTACACAACGGATTTTGATGCGGTTTTTTTTAATAGATAGAGTGATTCAAGAGGAAGGTTGGTATGTATAATAACATCCATTAAATAGTGAAGTAGTATATATTGTACACCCGTGCGAAGCCGGAGCGGGTCGCTAGTATATTATAAGCAAAGTATTATTTACCTTAGCTACCCGATGTTTCGGCCATGTTGCAATGGCCATGGTCACGGGTAAAGTAAGGGACTTAGGATGTATGGAAATTTTCGGCACTAGTAAATGTTCCATATAAAGTAAATCTAAGCTAAGGCGATATCATATCACATCTTAGAGATGCTGGCCACCCTAAAGGGAAAGAAGGGACTTAATATGTATGTAGAAGAAATTAATAAATGAAAAAGAATATATGTATATGTCCCGTGGTAGCTTGTGACCTAAAAAGAATGCTAACTAACTGCCATTCTTCCCGGCATGTCATAGGTAGCGACTAAGGAACCAGGGGTAAATGGAATCTATTGGGCGATGGGCTAGCAACCTGTTACCATTGTTTCATATGATATCAAAATCTCAATATACATAAATGCTAATACGTGACCAAGAAGATGTTTTCATATCTTTAAAGTTCTGTCCACTCCGAAAGGGATTAAAGGACGTGAATTTATATGTATGTAGGTTTTGTAAAAATACGACATTTTCTACGTTTTCCTTGTTAATGCACATTGGAATAACCCTGCAGGAAAGTACGTGCTTAAACTTCATCACATAATTACACTAATATAGTCCCGTGCTAGTCTAACATTATATATACATGATAAATATATATGTGTGTGTGTGTTGAATAGGCAATGGGAAAAAATAGACTTTCTTTTTGTGACAAAACGGTATCTATGTAGTAGTTTACGATTTTAGTTCAATTGGTGTAATAAGCATGTTAGGATAGAATTTTGAATGATAGAATTAAAAATAGTGTGATAAGGGAAGGTTGCGGTTTGAAAGAAGATGTAGTGACTAAGATTGAAAAGAGCATGCTTCGATGGTTTGGACATGTTATGCGGATGAATGATAGTAGATTGACGAAAGGAATATATGTGGGTGAAGTGGAAGGGCGGTTACGTAGGGGCCGGCCTAATAAGACATATAACAGTCTGATAGACGCTATATTGAAAAAAAAGTGACGTTAGGAGTACCTATAACCGCCGAGACTGTATGAGAGGATGTATGAATATCAATGAAGCGAAAGTGGTCTGTCAGGATCGGGACAAATGGGGATCCGTGATCTCTACCCCTCTACAGGGAATCAGGCGTGATGTGTATGTATGTATGTATGGTGTAATAGTGTCCTAGATATTATCAAAAATATACTTACAACAAATCTGACTGTTTTCGTGCCATCATCTATGACTCCGACCAAGGACTTCTTCGGAGAATCCTTGCCTGGCATATCTGGAAACAAAATAAAAAAAACTTTACACTTTGAACCCCTTTTGGAATAGACAGATATTCAGAGCTAGATAATATATACGTAGGAAGATTTTTATGAGATAGTCAATAGTATTAAATATAACATATAATATATATTTTATTATTAGATAGTATCTAACGAAGAAATTATAATGATAGGTAATGTAATTATTGATTATACAAACAGGTTCGCGATTATTAAGTCTTTCGGGGCAGTTTGAGGTTCGGATTGCAATAAATCTATAGCCACCTCGACGTTACTATTATGACGGAACCGCAAAAGGGCAACATTTTATTTTAATGGTATCACTTAATGTAATGTTAAATATAACAAGATTCATTATGTGTCTGAGGTTCTGTTCTTCCCAAAAGGAACTGGAGCCGTAGTTACAGCCACTAATTCTGTTTACAAAATATCAGTACGATACTAGATCAGTAATAGTGTGAAGTTGGTAGTGGATTAGCAAGTGACAAATTTCGGCATTTTAAAAGCTGAAATGCTGATATCAATTGTGAATTTTGACACTTTTGCTAATCCACTATTAACTTTACACTTTTACATGCATACATACACATACATACATTCCCTGTAGACGGGTAGGCAGAGATCACGGATCCCCGTTTAGTCTGATCCTGACAGACCACGTTTGCTTCATTGACACTCATACTCTCATACACTCTCGGCGATTATAGGTACTCCTAACGTCACCCTTATTCAATATTGCGTCTATGTGACTATTACACACTATTACTGATCTGATATTAAACTGCGTTTGGGCTAAAAAGCATTAAGAGACTTGGGCCCCTGATTTGAGTATATGTATGTATGAGACGCAATGCTATATTACTTCATTTCAATAAGTGAAATGAGTTCCAGAACAATAAGTTATTTCATTTCACTTCTCATGTTATCTCGAAATATACTGGATAACTATACTTGTCACTACATAGTATAAAACAAAGTCGCTTTCTCTGTCCCTATGTCCCTTTGTATGCTATAAATCTTTGAAACTACATAACGGACTTTGATGCGGTTTTTTTAATAGATAGAGTGATTCAAGAGCAATGTTTATATGTATAATAACATCCATTATATAGTGGAGTAGGCTATATATTTTATACCCGTGCAAAGCCGGAGCGGGTCACTAATTTAACAATAATTTGTTCTTTATAACAAACACACTTATAAACTCACATCCTTCTATCTCATCCGGGTTGGACAGAACATCGCTAACATCTTAATTTATAATCAAGTTGGTATTCATGGAATATTGGTGACAGGTTGCAAATCCATCACCTATTTAATTTTCCTTTTTAAACACACAGAAAACCTTTATTTTTTATTTAAACTTAATTTGAATTACGTAATTATATGTTCACAGAATGACCTCATAGAACTGCTATAAATCTAGATTTTCCTGTACACTAGAGGTAAAAAAAAATAAGTATGTAGAAATATTATGAAACCATAAAAAACATAATGCTCACTTGCGGTGTGTGTGAAATACAAGAAAAAACTAATTTAATTAACGAATCCATAAAATAAATGATGATGTTTACATAAATAAAAATAAATTTACACTTATTAAGACAGAAATTAATTATTAAATTTTAATTCACTAAATCCCTTCAAAATCATTTACTACTTGAAAAAAATCCACTTTCTGTCATGTAAATTTGTAAACTACTATGTAAATATTATTCCTTAAATATAAAAAATCACAAAATTTAACATACGATCACCCATGGCTGTAAGAAGAAATCCGGCTCCAAACAAAAATTACCAACGTCTCATTTGTGTCGTGTAATAAAATAAAAATAACCACAATGGCGCGTGCGATTCCCGCGCTAATTCACGTCTAACTAACATGCATCGCCAAGAAACAAGGTTATTATTACATTTTGCCAAAAAATGTGGGTATATTCTCGTAAAACGATTAAAATGTGTTTATTATCTCGAGATAGGCTTATTGGATATAAAGTTTATAAAGATAATGTTATATTAGGTGTCATATTTAGGGGAAAATTTTCTTATAGGTACATTTATCATCTTATATTACTGTGTTAACGGAATAAATGCAAGTTCATAACAAAACATCGTAAAAACTTTCGATAAAGCATTGTTATTAAAACATACATTGTCCTGAATAGTAAAGATAAATGTTTGATATAATAAAGGTTATTGAAGCAATAATACCCATTTATATTAATATACCTATACATTTATCATCCGTAATCCTTGTGATGTAGACTTCACACACCTCCATTATCTATATTATGGTACACAGTACACTATTAAAGAAACAGTTTTAGATCATCACACTCATAGGTACAATTTTGCATCCTTAACGCCATTGAATACAATATTTAAAATTCTTTTAAGTATTTCTTATAAAGTATTAGTTACACTGAAGAACTCGCAAAAATGATGTAAGACATTCATACTGGAACTATGACGATAGGCTCCAGAAAATGATAATTCAAGGGTTTCTTTTCATAAACTAATAACAAAACATCGAATTTCTCGTACGATTCACCGAGCTGGCTACATCCTACTAAAATCGCAAACAGAACCATAATATACTTCTCAAAGTATCAAGTATATTTTTAGTTTACAACACTGTTCGTAGATGTCGCTACACATAATATTGAACAACCATCAACATCGAATATCAGTTCGATAAAAGCTAAAACCAGAATAGCATGCCTGAGACAACGTCAACATAATCAGGTTACCACGCCCATTCATTGTCTCCTTGATTGAACTTGATGACGTGGGCTATACGTCATAATGCACACGCCTCCGTGGTTATAGGTATACATATCGTCGTTGCGCCTGGAAAAACCGATAAACACAAAATCGTAACTTTTCAGGAGAGACAAAAAACTGTTTTTTTTGTAACTAAGACCCTTAAGTCAAAAACTGAGTATGCACAAAATTAAAATAAGGTAATATGGATCTGTTGTAATATAATTTGTTCGTTATATGACTTTATTTTAGGACTCAGAATTTTTTTTCTTTAATTTTGACACATAACTGTTTATTTTTGGGTCGTAAAAATCCGCTATGTGATTTTTCATTACAAAGCGGTTTTTCCAGTGACTTTATAATGCTGAATTAGGAAATGTAATGATCCTACTCTGACACATAGCGGCTTTTCCCCTATAACGGTAGCTCCGAAATTCTCTTTTACATCAGGACTCACCTTCGAAAACGTCGCTGATCGTCATCTCCATACTCCGAATTAACCTTATAGATACGGGATATGACACCTTAGGGTATATGATATCTTTAGTATATGCCCTTTTCTCCACTTTTTCCCTATCCCATGAATAAAATTACAAAATCAAGGTAATGAAATGATGTAGTGTTAAGTTAGCTAGTAATTTAACGTACGTATAAGTAAAATTAATCACAGTAATATTCGTTTTACAGATATCTGTAGTTTAAACTAAGCGGTAATGAAAAAAAACCAAAGATAAAAGGATAGCATATTTATATAAAAAAAAACTTTGGACGGACGGTAAATCTTTTTCCTGGCACCATTTTAAATACTCTTTATGCATTTTAGAATAGGACAGTAGGGCATCATCTACGTAAATCCGTGAACTACTTGAACGACTATAATGACTTGGGACCTTCGCAAGTTCGTTTAGCCATTTATTTACTGAAGCGGATTACAATGGTTTCTTAGCATTGTTTGCTCTGTCACTATAGTTTGCTTTAACATTTTGTTGATATCATTTTTTCTTAGTTTGGATTAGTCCGAAGACTTGAGTCTGTATCAAAGGGTACAGGGTTCAAAACCTGCTTGTACACCGTAACAATGGATTAAATGCATCGAATACTACGGTGAGGGAAAACATCGTGAGGAAACCTATCTGTTCCCTGAACAGGTAATAGTGCTTGTAAACTGGAGACTTTATGGGTTACTACCTGTCACATTGAGTACTAACTGTCTGGTCACCACCTGGATTCGAGGTAGCCATAGAATTACCTCCGCGATTGCGGAGATGAAAACCTGAACCTCTAACTACCGCAAGGGTCGTGAAAGGTCGGGAACGCGTTTGTCGTTTCTCTTTTGTTGCTCTCGGACAACTTAGTAATGGGAAGGTCCCCGGCGAAGACGGAATCACCCCTGAGCTTCTCAGGGCGGGAGGACCTCTACTCCTGGAGATGCTTGAGGATTTGTTTAATTCCGTCATAGCCAATGGGACTACCTCGAGGGCGTGAAGTGGGAGTGTGGTTTCTCAAAAAGGGAGACAGGGCCCCATTGAAGAATTATAGACCAATCGCGCACCTAAGCCATGTTTACAAGTTATTTTCGAGGGTGCTTACAAATCCAGCCCCCGGAGTAGGCCGGATTTCAAAAAGGCTATAGACCACACCACCGAAAACCACATTCACACGGTGCGGGAGGTTATACAGAAGTCCCATGAGTATAAACGGTCGCCGTGCCTTGCCTTCGTGGACTACGAGAAGGCCTTCGACTCGGTCGAGATCTGGGCTGTTCTGGAATCACTGCAGCGATGCCAGATCGATTGGCGGTATGTGCAGGTGCTGAGGAGCCAATATAGTATGACAACGATATCTGTTCAAGTTCAAAACCAAAAGACGAGTCCTATACAGTTGCTCAGAGGAGTGAGACAGGGGGGTGTTATCTCCCCAAAACTGTTCTCAAACACACTGGAGGACGTCTTCAAAACTCTGGATTGGACTGGGATGGGTATCAATGTCTATGGTAGATGCCTCACGCACCTTCGTTTCGCTGATGACATAGTCTTAATGGCGGAGTCGCTGCCGGATTTGCAGAGAATGCTGCACAGTTTGAACCCTGCCTCACGGTCGATCGGTTTCCGGATGAACTTGGACAAGACTAAGATCATGTTCAATGAATTTGTGGTCCCGGAGCCGATTACGATCAGATGAGAGACGCTCGAAGCTGTCCAGGAATATGTCTACCTGGGTCAAGTATTGCAGTTGGATAGGGATAGTTTCCAGCAGGAGATTTCCAGAAGAGTGCAGCTTGGCTTGGCAGTATTTGGTAAGTTGCGTCACATCTTCTCGTCCGTCCGACCGCAGTGTCTGAAAACCAGGGTTTATAACCAGTGTGTCCTACCCGTAATGACATACGGGGCCAAGACGTGGAACATGACTTCAGCTTACAACAGCGATAGACTATGTCACTCACTTTGGTTCTTTGCCGGATAGTCTCGTTAAGGACTCTGTCCCTTAACGAGATACCCAGCATTGAACGCTCCATAGCTCGCTGAGCGACATGTAGTCAATGGGCTAGCCCGATTGTCATGTTCCACGTCTTGGCCCCGTATGTCATTACGGGTATAGATATAGATATATATATATACGGATATAGATGTATAGTATATAAACATATACGCTTAACGACTTGTATTCCTTTTTTATAATGGCGGGGTAGTCAGAGACTTGACTGCCCATCTCCGATATTTCGAAAGCATGTTAGGTATGGACCACTCGTTAGATTTCGTTCAACAGCTAACACGATAGGTAGTGAACCGTATTGGCGTATATGTTGTTGTTGGGAAACATTCCCAAAGGGGTAAAATCGGGTTATAAGATCTGTGTCGAGTTCTGTATAATAATAATAAACTTTTGAGATACCACATTACATTAACTGACATAATAATATTAATTAATGATTGTTATACTAAATAAGATTAAAAAACAGTCGTCTATGGTGAGTCAGCTCAGTGAAAGTTGAAAATACAAATAATTATTTTCGGCTGAATGTTTAGTCAATTGTGATGCCAAACTGGCTAAATATGTTCGCTTTGGAATAAGATTTGGATCCTCAACTGGAACGAACCGAGGAACAAGGAAGAGAGCAAGGAATTGGAGCATCGATTTCGTTTTTCCTCGGTTGTAGCGGCTGGCGGCGTTGGTGTAACCATGGCGATGGAATAACAAGAAGTTCAAACGCCGTGGCAGCAGTGTTTGTACTTCAGCCGACATAACCTTAGTGGTGAATGGCTTAATAAAGAATTTAAAAAAATAAAAAAAAAAGATTAAAATATGTAGGTGTGGGAAAACATCATGAGGAAATCTACCTGTTCCCCGAACAGGTAATAGTCAGTGCTTGAAAATGGCGCCATGGCTTACCACCTGAAACATTGAGTGCTGACTATCTGTACTGTCGTGAACGTGTTTGTCTTTTCGTATGTCTATACATTTCACTTCTTATATTATTGAGAACAAATCTTATTCAAGAAACGAAACAATAATATAACATAGTTATTACTTACACGTGTTTAAAATGATGCAATGTGATTGCAAAATACATCACTTTTACAATGAGGAAAACTATACTGGAGATCAACCTATTCTTCAGAATAGTCAACAAATAGTCAGAAACTCTATACTGTGACATAGACCACCACCTATCACGTTGGGTGTTGTGATGATAAAGCGGGTACGATATAGCCATAAATTACATACATACATACACATCACGCCTGATTCCTTGTAAAGGGATAAGTAGAGATCATGGAACCCTCATATGTCCCGATCCTGACAAACCACTTTCGCTTCATTGACATTATACATCTCCTCATACACTCTCGGCGGTTAAAGATACACCTAACGTCACCTTTTTTCAATATCTGACTGTTATATGGCCATAAATTACTTCTTAATTACTTATATAGACACTCGAACCTCTGACTACACCGCAATTAACAATGGTTGTGAATCATATGTAGATATGTAAAATGACTGTATATGAGTGTCAATGAAGCGAAAATGGGGATCGATGATCTCTGCCTATCCCTCTTCAAGGAATCAGGTGTGATGTGTATGTATGTAAATAATAGATATTCTAATAATGTATATTTACAAGCGAAAAGTACTTACTAATGTCCACTATTATCCTTAACTTGCTAATTAGAAGGTAGTTATTACTCTAAAACAAAAGCGAAGCAGCTGTGGCCCAGTGGGTAAGACCTCGGACTTTGTATGAGAAAGGTCCTAGGTTCGAATCCCGACTCTGGCATGTACTAATGAATGAAATTTAAATGTATGTTTTTCATTTACGTACATAATTTACAGTCACTAACGGTGAGGGAAAACATCGTGAGGAAACCTGCCTATCCCTCAGGATAGGTAATAGTCAGTGCCTATATACGGCGATACGGTTCACTACCTATCACGTTGGGTGCTGTCTATCTAGTGATACGCAGACTTCGAATGACCCATACCTAACATGCCTTCGAAATTTCGGATATGGGCATTCAAGCCTCTGACTACCCCGCCATAATAAAAAAGGAGTGTGTATACACAACTCGTGAAGCGTATGTTTTATGTTATTACTCTAAAAGTTATGAACGTTGAGACTCAATCACTGCCCAAGGTGAATGAAGGTCGTGAGGATAACTATAGTGTATTCGCGTTAAGAAAATAGTGACGTCATGATAATCAGAGGTAAAACTGGCCAATGAGACGTGAGTAAATGAGAAAACAAGTCACATTGACCAATCGTATCATTCGTTGTCACGTCTCATTGGTCAAATCGTTTGGGTAATGATGACGTCACTATTTTCTTAACGCGAATACACTATAAGTATGTTGACTTCAAAGTACGAGTTTATAAACACGGTTAATGTCCCCAGCTATTACCATATCCGCAATAGAGTGACCTCAATTCGAGGGAAAACATATTTTACATACACACATACTTTTATTTACATACACTTTATACATATACATTCGTGTCCTTCAATATTGAAAAGGGTGATGTTAGAAATCTGTAACCGACGAGTGTGTATGAGGAGGTGTATGAGTGTCAATGAAGCGAAGTTTGTCAAGATCGTGACAGATGAGGATTCGTGATGACTACCTAACATTCTAGAGGGAAAAAGTCATGATGAGTACATATGTATGGAAACGATTTGAATTGTGTATGTTTTTGTAACTGAAAATAAACATATCGCTGCCCCCGACGAACACTATCGTAATAGGAAAATAACAATTTTACACCAGCAACTAAAAACTGAATATCTTGAAAACTATCAAATCTACAATAAACATATTTATACCAAATATAGAGGGTATTATTACTCTAAATTTTAAATATTTTTTTTGTAAAAAAATTTGTATCTAAATGAGATATTTAAGAAAATGTCTATTACTGAAATATACTATGGTCTGTGCTATGGTGAATATTAACGCAACCTAACTTTACGATAGTGATCGACGGAAATCACTAAACTGTATTGCTATAGTAATCGTGCGCTACGATATTGTTTCGTGATACATATGCAACACTGATATGTAATATATCACTCGAACAATATCGTAAGAGTAGTTTACTCTATAATGTTGGCTTTTGAGATTCGGTAATAGCCTTTTGCGTTATAAATCGTCTTAAATTTAACATTGAATAAAAACATAAAGATCATTACTCAATGCATAAATCCAAAAGTATTAATTGCCCAACCTTAAAAATTTACTCTATGACGTAATACGATGGTGTGGATACGAATATTCAATAAAACCGATTCTATGGTAAGAGCGAATACGATAGTGTTCGTCGGGGGCAGCGATATAATTATATGACAAACATACAACAAGACTATTATTTGTTAAGTAGGTGTGAATTTTAACATGTCTCTAATAATAATGTCACGATATTTCGTGATGGATCAATATTACGTCAACATTTAATATTCAAAGTCAATCTTTTTATTTATTATAATATGTACAAATATTCGGTGTAGCTCAGTTGTTTGGGGCTTGACTATGTATCAGTGATATTTGTCACATTATAAGTACACATTGTACATGTAATTAAAGTCAAAATTTATTATATATCAGACATTGGCTTTTATCTAATAAAAATAATTAGAAATACTCCTAAAAAAGAAAGGTTACGTAGGGGTCGGTCCAATAATACATGTCGATAGTCAGATAGACGACATATTGAAAAAGGGTGACGTTAGAAGTACCTATAACCGCCGAGTGTGTATGAGCGTCAATGAAGCGAAAGTTGATCATCAGGATCGGAACAGATGTG
The DNA here is from genome assembly GCA_030578115.1 of Leucoptera coffeella. NCBI lineage: Eukaryota > Metazoa > Arthropoda > Insecta > Lepidoptera > Lyonetiidae > Leucoptera > Leucoptera coffeella. The sequence goes on from JAMBLF010001042.1 coordinate 54,289, forward strand.
GATCCGTGATCTGTGCCTACCTCTCTATAGGGAAATGGGCATGATCTGTATGTACGTAAATACTACTAACTTAGCCATACTCACAAACATTTAACTACTACAAGACGAAATCTCGTCATAATGTATAAATATTGGTAGGTAGGTAAAGATTCAAAGGTCTCTTTTTTAATAAGGTACAAAGTCCCAAACGAATGCTGTATAACTGCCTTTATTTCCGATGTTGTAAGAGGCAACTAAGAATCTATGGGTCAATGAAATCTTTCATACGTATACATCCACATTCACTAAATAGTATAAAACAAAGTCGCTTTCTTTATCCCTATGTCCCTTTGAATGCTTATATGTTTGGATCTACGCAACGGATTTTGATGCGGTTTTTTTTAATAGATAGAGTGATTCAAGAAGAAGGTTTATATGTATAATAACATCCATGAAATAGCTAAAAGTGCGAAGCCGAAGCGGGTCGCTAGTACTATATACTCCTTAGTTTATCTTAGCATTTTTACCGAGGTTGTGATGGTATTAATAAAGATATTATATCTCCGCGGGTCTGTCCACCCCGAAAGAGATGAAATAATGTAAATATATTGTCTCTAAAGTCCTATATACCCTGATTGGGATTAATTCAATATTTATGTATATGTTACCGGCCAAACCCGAATTCAGGACAAACTAGTTCTGCCTAGGATGAACTATCCTAGCCTAACCTAACCTACATTATGGGCCATCAAAAAAGCCTAGGCCAAACTATAGTCCATTCGAGTTAAGTAAATAGTGACGTCATGATTTTCAAAAGTAAACTGACCAATAAGACGTGAGATAATGAGAAAACAAGTCTCTTCGACCAATGGCGGACAACCGTTGTCACGTCTCATTGGTCAAATCGTGGAGTCATGATGACGTTACTATTTTCTTAATGCGAATAGACTATAGTTATTCCTGAAGTCGGGTTTGGCCGGTAACATATACAGTACAAAGTTCTTGAGGTCAATCGCTTTATCTATAAACAAGGCGATTAGTGTTGCGGTACAATTAAATGATATCAAAGTCCAGTTCAATCAGCCTTTAACACCTTAATCTGCCGGTTAATTACTTGTGATAATATTACTCACTTCACGACCATTATGGCTTGTAGGGTGGACTGAACGTAGGTGTTCGTTGAACGCATGTTGGATTGAAGGATGGTTTTAATATTTTTAAAGAATATTCCTCTTTTTATTATGTTATACAGTTATTTGGTTAAGTGGTATGAATGAATTATTAACTAACATTTTTATATTAATACTAGCGACCCGCTCTGGCTTCGCACTTCTGGGTATTTAATGGATGTTATTATACATCCCCTTGAATCATTATATCTATTAAAAAAAACCACATCAAAATCCGTTGCTTAGTTTCAAAGATTTAAGCATACAAAGGGACATAGGGACAGAGAAAGCGACTTTGTTTTATACTATGTAGTGATGCAGTTATTTGTTTAAGCGGTATGAATGAACTATTAACTAATATTTTTATTTTAATATAATAGATAATTTTATATTATATAAACCCTAATAATCTCTATCCCCAATTTAGATTCGGCATCAGTTTATTTTCAAAATTATAGTAGTGTGAAGTACCTCTAAATCGTATCTTAGAGAAGAGACAGGTACCTATCAGATTATTTAATCAAGAATATTCGTTATAGTGTTAATGAATACTAACATTACTATATATAATCATATTTCAGTACTAAATGCATAAAAATTCGCATACACAGTAAGTATGCTCGTATATTGAAACTAGTACATAATTTAACAATATAATCAATTAGTTCTATATCCGTTACACTAATTATTTCTTTTTCTTATCGGTTATTGAATGCATATACTCACATCCTTTTGTCCATTTCAGCGTGGACACAACCTCGACAATATATCTTGTAGGTCACCTTTAGTATCACACTATAATATATATTACTCATATATGAGTTTATTGGCATCTATTCTATCACGCGATTATTATACGGTGAGGGAAAACATCGTGAGGAAACCTACCTGTTCCCCGAACAGGTAATAGTTAGTGCTTGTAAATGGGGACATGGTTGACCACCTGTCTCATTGAGTACTGACTATCTGGTCAACACGTAATTCTTAACTCTGCCTCCCTCTGCCTTCATCGGGAATCGAACCCGGGACCTCACGATTAACGTTCAGGTGGTTAACCAATCGCACCACAGAGGTCTTTAAAGCATGCCTAATATGTCGTCAAACTTGCAGGCAAGACTTGTACAATATAAACGCAGCTTTAGTTAAATTGTTTACACCCATTTGACTACCCCAAAACGTTACACAGTCGTAACCCTCATCTTATCTTTACGTACTATACTATCTACATTATTAGCTGATTGCCTTATCTACATAAAGCCATTCAATCCATACACACTGAAATATTTGTCCTAATCTAGATTAAACTAATCCATTACTCAGGTTATCTGTGTCTTTGTATGAAGTTACACGAGGAATCCCTATTATGATATCATTGATTATGTAATTCATTTAAATAGCTGTCTTTCTTCTCGACATTTCCTAGGTGTAAAGGAATCTATTAGGTGATGGGCTAGCAACCTGTCACCAATATTGGATATTATCAGAATCTATGAAAATGAGGTACCTTAGCGAGGCGATACTATGTCACCGAGGTTCTATCAAATCCGATAGATAGTAAAGGTGATAGCATATTTATAACTTCAAACCTAAAACAGGAACATGGCCTGTGTAACATGGTTTTAAAGTTCATCATAAAAAATACAATTGTTAACACTTAAATTCTCAAATTCATAATTAACAACATGCCATTTGCATTTATATCTGGTGTCAATTTAATTCATAATACCATACTTAAATTCCATCACTTCAATTCACAGTAGTCTACAAACGTCTATCCCTGAGCATAAACGTACTAAGTCTGTAAAATGCTGAGGTAAAATGTAACTTGATTCGTATGACAGCTGTCAAAGTTACATAACTAGTTCAAGGTCAGTATTCTTTAATTGATATACGATTATCGATAAATTATATTATTATATAAAATATAAAAATTAAATCAACATTGGATTATTTTTGGAAGAGTTAGTTAAAATGTTATAAATAATACATATTAAATAATATCACAGATCTAACTGGTCAATTTCTGAAGCGCAAGTTTTTTTTTTGAAATAACATTATGTTCTCAGTGATTGGGGAAAAATCGTGAGGAAACCTCCATGTTCTACGAACAGGTGATAGTTAGTGCTATTTAATGGCGACAAGGCTTACTACCTGTCACATTGAGACTGACTGTCTGGTTAAGACGTGAGTTCGAGGTGGCCATAGGATCACTACCTTCGCAATAACGGAAATGGACACCTGAACTTCTGACTACACCGCAAGGGTCAATGGTCGTGAACGTAAAAAAAAAACTTTTGTCTTTTCTTGGTGATTATGGGAAATTATAATATGTATAGACACATATCATTCAGTGAGTTTGATTGATTGTACGAAAATATATAAAGTCACATAGAGGTTAGTAAGAATGATTGATTGGATGTAACTTTCCATTGTGTAAAAGCTATGTATATACAATATACTCCACAATCGTCCTTCGTTTATCGAGAGTAATAATGGAAAAAACCCTTGTAAGTTATATGGCTGCGGCTCGTGATTGAAACCACAGATATATGATAGTCTAGGAAAAAAGAGTATAGGGTTTTTGTTATTAATATAAAAGACCAACGTGTTTACGACCATTAACCCTTGCGTGGTAGTCAGAGGTCTGCGCCTGTCATCTCCGCCATTGCGAAGGTAGTATTTCTATGGCCACCTCGAACCCACGTGTTGACCAGATAGTCAGTACTCAATGTGACAGGTGGTCAGCCATGTCGCCATTTACAAGCACTAACTATTATCTATGTTTTAATAATTTTATTAAGATCGCTCATAAAAAAAATTATGAGTGTTTTTTTTTTTCATATATTAATTAGGGACATAAATAAACACATTTGCATTCTAAATGACTAAACGGAAAGCATGCTTCTCTTGATTAAGGTATGCGACTCGCCGCATTACTCTCTATTTATAGTTAGGTACATCTAAATACAGCAGTGTATTCTATACTTCATGTCTATTATGCCAAAATCTCTTGGACCCTTTATCTATTACAATAGATTATTCGTTTTTAAACATATTTGATTACCGAGGTTAAGTAATGATAGTACCCGGAATAATTTCAATGTAATAGTTATTTTGTAACACTCGCGATCTATACTTATTTTATTTACTAAATGAGATCGGTTCATATCATGATATAAAGGTATTAATATCTTTATTAATTTATCGTGATCTCATATAGTAAATAAAATTTCAATGTAATCTATTGAGCGTCAGCTATCAAACTGTCATCAATAACCTATACTTATCAATACCATCACTAACTATTGTTTAAAGTTAACAGAGGAAAAGACGAAACAGAGAGAATATGTGGGATGATTTCAGAGGTGGAACAATGGTTTAGAATAAACAATCTTGCTTTTAATTGTAATAAGACAAAATGTGTACGGTTTACTTTGCCAAATGTTAGGAGCTCAACTACTAGCATCGTAATTAATAATGTGGCTTTAGATATTGCGGGGTCCACTACCTTCTTAGGGGTCACAATGGACTCAAAATTACAGTTTAGTGAGCACATCGGTAGTCTGGCGAAAAGGCTAAGTTCTGCAGCCTATGCGGTTAGGAAAATAAGACACTTGACTGACGTGAATACCGCGAGACTTGTTTATTTTAGTTATTTCCATAGCGTCATGTCATACGGGCTTCTTTTGTGGGGCAATTCTGCTGATATTAATTCAGTATTTGTGCTGCAGAAGAGAGCCATTCGCTCGATCTACCGTATGGGCCCTCGTGAATCTTTAAGAGATGTGTTTAAGACAATAAATATACTCACTGTGGCTTCTCAATATATATATGATAACTTAGTCTATGTTAAAAAAAATATTAATGATTACAGGCTTGTAAGAGACATGCATAATTGTAACACACGCAATAAAAACAAATTGTATTATAGTGGCTCGAGACTAAAAAGAATAAACAATTCGTTTATGGGCCTGGGCATAAAAATGTATAACAAACTTCCAGAGTCTATAAAGTCCTTACCTCTAGACAAATTTAAGGTTTGCACTAAAGCGACGTTGATCGAGAAGGGCTACTACAAAGTGAAAGATTATCTAAATGATGTTATGTGACGTTTCATCTTGGTGTGATTGCAGCCTCACGATGCATGTTCTTATTGGGACACCTTTAATATGTTGCTCATAATATTCGTTGGTTGCTAGTCAGGCTGCAGTCTCATTCTGATGGATTTTTTAATTAAGTTGTATTGTATTGAAATATGTCTGCAGAGTTTCTTGGCATTTCTTCTCTGCAGGATTTTGCTTTACGAAATGCCATTAGTTTAATTAGATTTATTTAATATTTTTATTTCAATTGATTGACTGTAATGACAACTTTTCCGATGGAATTTTTTTTTTTTTTTTTTGACCTTTAATAAGTGATTTTATGATCCTGATATTGAATAAAAGAATTTCATTTCATTTCATTTCACCCCGACAGTTTTACTAAAAGTGGTCAAGATGATATTTTATCACCGAGATTCTGTCCACTCTAAAAGAGATTGATGGACGTGTATGTGTATGTATGTGGCCGAATGGGTAACCACAATGATTTGTTATTTATGAGAGAAAATATCATTGAGATCTTTTAACAATTTATTTATACTTGTTTATAAAATTTTGTTCAACACATAAATCAGTTACTATAGCTTCCCTTAGTCGCCTCTACGACATGCAATAAAAAAGCAGCTGATTACAATCAATTGCACGTCCCAAATCAGCACTTCGTTTGTATCACATGTCACAGGTATGCGACGACATGCTTCAGAGTTTATTTATAGACACGCCTTAGTACATAAGCAAGAACAATACCCAAATAAATATCAATGAACATCGTATTAGCTATGGGTATATACCTATATATGTAAGAGTAATGTATTGAAACCTACTTAGGACTCGATACATTACTCTTACAAAGTTACAGGGATACTTGATTTTCTTGATAAGGTCAAAACATACTCGCTTCATTGACATGCATGCACCTCCTTATATACTCGTCAACTTAAGTAGGTATTAGTAAATAGTATTACATAGTAGATAGTATACAAATAGTATTACTATTTATGAGTTTCCATGCACATTTTCATAATAAAAATACATTTACGAAATGGATCGAATATTACGGTCAGGGAAACATCGTGAGGAAACCTACCTGTTCCCCGAACAGGTAATAGTCAGTGCTTGTAAATGGCGACATGGCTTACCACCTGGTCAACACGTAGGTTCCAGGTGGCCATAGAATTACTACCATCGCAATTGCGGAGATGGACACCTGAACCTCTGACTAAACCGCAAGGGTTTAATGGTCGTGAACGCATTTGTCTTTGTCTTTTCAATATTACTATTTTAATAAATTACCTAATTGAGCGACAAACATCTGATTGAGAGGACCCCTTGTAACCGCCCTTCCATCTCACTCACATAAACATATCTTTCAAATAATTATTGGATTCCTAATTACATAATGCGAACTAGTTAGTTAACTTTTGTTAAAATGTTGGAACTGATTATTGACTATTCTGAACAATAGACAGGTTTCTTCAGCATACTGCCCCTAAAAATCTATTTCTCTTATTCCCAAAATCATAATAATAAAAACGTTTACTTACAACTAGTTAGTTACAAGACACACATAACGACATAATACACCTTATATTTAACACAGATTTCAATACAAACATGCAATTAGTTCTTGTTTGTACCATTTTGGTGTAAAACAGCTTAAGTAAAAATACATTTAAGTACAACCCTAAAATGTAAATACGTCCAAAACTCTTCACTAAAACTCATTAATCGCCTCCATTGACGTGCCAATAGGTTTGGCAGCTAGTCAATTTTACGCCCCCCTTAGTAATCAGTAGTGTGTAACCGTTAATCGACGTCATAGACCATTATACGTCATTCCGGACAGTTATATGTATTTCGAACCGTGGGTGTGTCGGTCACGTATGTTGTAGATATAGTTAGTTATAGGTATACATTCCTATCTAGTTTTTTATGAATGTACCCAAACAAGAACGTTAATCTCCTTCGGGGTAGTAAGAGATTGGGTGTCCACTATCAATTAAGTTTTTGTGGTGGTTTTCGGTCACTCCAAGTTTTCACCCAGTAATCAATATATCGACAATAATATAGTGACACGTGGTAATCTATATCACCGTATGCAGACTGACTCGATTCCGGCATTGACTGAGGCCTATTTCAAGTTTTCCCTCACAGAAAACTCAGCATGAAGTTAATGGGTGTGAGTAAGGCATGAGAGATTTGTCAGGATCCTTCAAGGTGGGTATCGAGTCTGTCTATTCCGTTAGGCGAGTAGAGGCGTGAGTATTATTCACATCACGTTTGATCAACACCACATGGTGAAGGGCAAAGTTCGATAAAATGAATGAATTCAGATAAACCTTTAAATCAATGAGATTAAAAAAAAAGTCTATAAAGTATTCTAGTACAAAAAAAATAACGTATAAGTATTAGTTACAGTACAATAGGGTCAAATACTATTAATCTTTTGCAATTGATTTAAAAAGATATATGTATAGTAAATGAAAAAATCGTTCAGATGGCAATCGATCCACTATCTTGTTAGGACGTAAAAAGCTGTTCTTTAGAATGAACGGGATGGATTCCAGTGTAGATACAAATGTTTCCAGTAATAACCATCCTTCCATAGAACTTAGTAGGTAGGTAGAAGGACGTTTTTACGGAAATACGTAGGTAATATTTAACGTACAAGCGACCAAAAACTACACTTATTCAATTCATAGAAGACAAAATCTTACGTAAAATTTAACATAGTTACACGTGCTTTTTCCTCTGACGTCATAACAAAAAGACTCGTAGGAATATTTAACTGGTCTAGATCCTAAATAGAACGCTAATTAACTAGATTTTTTTGTATCTTATATACATACATATATATCACCCCTGATTCCCTGTAGAGGGGTAGGCAGATGAATCCCTGATCTGTCCCTATCCTGATAAACCACTTTCGCTCCATCAACACTCATACAGCTCCTCATACACACTCAGGGTTATATCTACGTTCGACGTAGGTCAGTTGTTTGGGGCTTGAGTTTGTATCAGTGGGTACAGGGATCAAATCCCGCTTGAGCATGTACCAATGGGAATGATGATTAATGAATATCTATGTACTTTTTGGTAATAAAAATACATTTATGAAACGTGTCGAATACTACGGTAAGGAAAAACATTGTGAGGAAACCTACCTATTCCTCGAACAGGTAATAGTTAGTACTTTTAAATGGCGACATGGTGTGCCACCTGTCACAATGAGTACTGACTACTGGCCAACACGTGGGTTCGAGGTGGGCATAGAATTACTACCTTCGCAATTGCGGGTTAATAGCAAGGGTTAATAGTCGTGAACGCGTTTTTCTTTTCTTTTGACTAGACACTATCACCAGTATTTTTAAAATAATAAAACTTAAGTTTAAGTAATTTAATTATAAGTGTGCAGGTATGTACTTCTACACATTACCTGCCTACTACTTATTACTCAAAGAAACAAAATTATGCAAATGAAGTTTAAACTTAACATAGGTGTGTTGTTCACTCAGAGATTATCAAGTGGACTTTGATATCATAAGTAGATAAGTAACAGTCCACCAATACACGCGAGATTAACCTTCTAACCCTGGTATTTACTTTATAGCTACTAGATATTATGACACATTCACATTCAAATGAAAGATAGAGTTGGATAGAGTAGGCCGCGCAGAACAGATACAGTTCAAATTGGAATCATTCTTCTCAAGGCCAGTGTATGCAGCAAAAAGAATAGAAGAGCATGTATGAGAAGGTCAATGGGTGTGAGTGGAGCAAGAGAGATTTGTTACCCGTTCCAGGTGGTGGTTGATAGTCTCTGCATATCCCCTTAGAGAAGTACAGGCGGAGATATATGTATGAAATCACACTTAACAAACATAGTCTTTAAAGATACAGATGGATATAAAAATAATAATCTCTAAGACACTATTACACCAATTGAACTAACCCCTTGCTAAGTACATTTCAGTATAAGTTAACATATATTTAAGAAATATATTATACATATATCTAGCATATAAACAACTAGATTGGAAAGCAGCAGAAAAGCATACTTCTTAACTTTGCTTCCTCTAGGAATCAAACCTACAACCTCAAGATTAGCATTCAGGTGCTTAACCATTCTCGACACAGAGGTTGTTGAAACATACATACATACACATTTCCCTATAGAGGGGTAAGAACACATTATGGAGTTCCATTCGTCTCAATATTCACAAACCAATTTTGCTACATAGAGAAATAATTATGAGGGTTCTCCAGACTTGACCATGTCAAAAGAGAAACACCTAAGAAAACAAACAAACAAATCCATCAGGTGCTGGCTAAGAAACAGTGCAGTGATGCACCTGCTGCAAGGCGAGAGTGCGCCCAGAGAGAGCCCATTGACAGATACACTGTGTCAAACAATGTTTGTAAGCTGTCAATATGTGTGTCTATCTATTGATGAATGTGTTTCTATTCTATTCTAAAACCTCTGCTGAGCTTGTTGTTCAAATTCTTGTATTTGCTGTAGTTGTAATAATAATACTTTGTGTACCTCTTTTAGGTGGATTGAACCAATGACACATAATGTAAGTTTATGGAATTGTTATTGGTTTGTAACCCACAAAATAGCATGATGAAAGGAATCTACATAACATATTATTTAACATGTTTAGCACCAGTTAAGGTCATTGATGACCTATGCTAATGCAGGATATCCTTTTACAGAAAAGGCTTGGTAGTTTATGTCCCTGAGAGATTAGTAAATAAGCTAGTGAAAGCTTATTAAATAACTCCTTTTGAATAAACATATTTTTTGTTATTTTTCTTTTCTTTCTTCTTTCAAATATCAGCACAAACAACATAAGATGAAATAAAAAGGTGGTTAGAGACGAAATATGATTTAATGTTTATTAATTTACTAGTACAAGAATTTAATATCAGTTAGCTCAGAGTATATGTAAGTGTCCCACTTATATTTTATCAATGGAAAATGTTATACAAGGGCTGTTTTAAGGTAAGTACTGACATCTCATGACACTATTAAGTAACCAGATATAATTACATTTTATTTATACGGTTTAATTCAATATATCATAAGTTCCGAAAAACTTCTCATTTTAACACAGGAAAATAGTTATTCGCAAGCGACCGGTTTAAAAATAATACGGCTTTTCCTTATCAATTACTTAAGCATGTATGACCTAAATAGTATTCTACGAGCTAACATGCGAAGACAACATTTATAAGTGAAATAAGGATAAGTTTCGTACGGGTTATGTTTATGCAATAAAAAATGTAACTTACTTGCAAACTTTGATGATTTTCTTTGCGGAATTCAATTGGATATATTCAATATGTAGTCGACAATAAACAGAAGGTTAAATAGACTCCATTTTATTTCAGCCTTTCTTAAAAATCAATATGTAATTGAAAAATTGCACTAGCAAAATAAAATGTACACACGATACGAGCATAGGATAATGCACACACGCGTTAACTGACAGGCTGACACTGACATCGGCATGATAATGACAGATCGGTCAACGGCCTCAATTCACCTATCAAGTTATAAATTTTGACTCGAATAAATGGAAACTCGATATTATGTTATTTCAATTTTAAATGTTGGTTCGTCAACAAAGTCAGCAGCTCAGTGAAAGTTGAAAATACAAATAATCATTTTCGGCTGAATATTTAGTCAATTGTGATGCCAAACTGGCTAAATATGTTTGCTTTGGGATTATATTTGGATCCTCAACTGGAACGAACCGAAGAACACGGTAGAGCAGAATTACAGCTTCGACTTCGTTTTCTTGGGTTGTAGCGGCTGGCGGCGTTGATCTAACGGCGGCGACTGAATAACATGTGCAAATGACATGGCAACAGCGTTTATACTTGAGCCGACTTAACCTTAATGGTGAAGTGCTTATATATAAAGAAACAAAAAAAAAGTTCGATACAATGATGTCTCGTAAACAAAAAGTGGCAGTATAAATTATTAAACATATGTACAACTACATTCCCGCTCTTTGATCCCTTCCGGGGTGGCCAGAGCCTCGGAAAAATGAAAACATCTGGTGATAATTTAGCATAAATATTCGAGTTGTGCAATCCAGATAAGTACAATTAGTAAGAGTTTGCTAGCCCACCACCCAATAGATTCAATCCACTCTTAGTCGCATCCTACGACATGCCGGGAAGAATGGGTGCTAAACGGAATTATGATTAAGAACTAATGGGACTTATCGCGTATGTTTTTATATAATAAAGTTACCTTTATTAACCTGACGTTTCGGCTACGTTGCAGCAGCCATGGCCACGGGCAGACTGACGACGCATATTTCTTCGCCTCCAACGCAGCGCCCTGTCAGATTCTTCTCCGACTACCCTCACTGCTTCGTTTTTATTAAACACACGCGACCTACACACTACATCCATCATTCATTCATTCTTGGGGATTCACACGATTATGCTGAGCCGAATGGCGATCTATTACGGTATTCCACGCCGAAGACAGTTTGTAACCCCCTTCTCGATTGAATGCACGGTGCTTATGATTAATAGCAAACGGGACTTATCGCGTATGTTTTTAAATAATAAAGTTACCTTTATTAACCCGACGTTTCGGCTACGTTGCAGCAGCCATGGTCACGGGCAGACTGACGACGCATATTTCTTCGCCTCCAACGTCTCTGTCGGGTTAATAAAGGTAACTTTATTATTTAAAAACATACGCGATAAGTCCCGTTTGCTATTAATCATGAGTATAAATCGCGAATCTCTTAAAACTATAATGTACGGTGCTTTTTTATTTCAATCGCCTAGCGTACAATTTTACTGTAATATCGTAGGAAGCAAACAGAAGCAACCCTCGGAAAACGTACAAACCAGACTCGACAAATACTAGCCGGGAGGAAGCATACACGAGCAGCCTTCGGAAAAACTACTAAGGGGAAACTACCCCGACTACCCGGGAGGAAGCAAACAGAAGCAACCCTCGGAAAACATACAAACTAGACACGACTACTACAATCCGATAGGAAGCATACACGAGCAGCCTTCGGAAAAACTACTAAGGGGAAACTACCCCGACTACCTGGGAGGAAGTAAACAGACGCAACCCTCGGAAAACGTACAAACCAGACACGATGACTACTTGCCGGGAGGAAGCATACAACGAGCAACCCTCGGTAAACTTATACTACTTAAACTACACTAACTACTACTAACCAGTGAACTACTTAAACTAGGCATGACTTCTACAATCCGCAAGAAAGCGTACATGAGCATCTTACGGAAAACGGACAAGCCAACCAAGACAAACCGCAAGGAAATGCACATAGGCAGCTTGCGGAATATGATCATATTATATACTCATATAACACAAACCAACCGCACTGCAAAACCAAACAGTTACTTAACTTTCTTTATTCTCTATGTATACAGGACAACAAAAACGGGACGGTGAGCAGCGAGTGGCGGGCCAGATGCTGATGCTGAACATCCGCAGCCGCCCCCGCCGGAGGAGACCGGCAGCCTTGGAGCCTGCAGCCACGCAGCCGGACACCGCTCCACCTGCCTCACCACCGCCTGGGAGCCCCGGGCGGCCTCTGCTAGATGCAATCCATCTCTAGCGGGGCCCAAAATGTCCACGATCACGTGGACATACCGCGCCGGCCTAGATCAGTGCTCTTGGCCACAGTGTTAGAATGCTGACGCCAACCACAGAAAGGTGCCACCAAGATGCTGACGAGGATCTGGCGCAGTGACGGTGATGGCAGCGGTGCAAGACTGCAAGTCAGCAAATGCAGCGGCAGCAGCTCCAAGTCCGCGGGGAGGCGGCGGCAGTAGCATTGACGTCAATCACTCGTTCTCGCATTGTTGTATAAAAAGACTGATACTTTTACTTTTACTCAATAAACCAGATCGTTACGAACCTTGTAGCGTTCTCATTTCTTCACCTCTCCTCCCGTAGTGGCAAAGACACCTTCAGTCTCAAATGGTGACGCTGAGTCTGGCTCACCAGCTACGGGAAAATCCTCATACCTAAACCTTGTTCCCCCAACCTAGGCTCCCGGCCGCGCCTTTAGGTCTAGAGGCGTAGCTTTCCCTACCGTTAGGCACTACACACGGCTAGAAACACTTTATGCCTGGTGGCTCCGGCTGCCTCACATCCACGCGCCACACGCCTGACACACCACTCCACACTTATTATATATAAGCATATATTCGGGTTACGCTATAGGGAGTTAGGGCCAGTTAGGTACACACACCTTATTGGTGGCTAGGTTCGTTTATAGGCTATCCCCCGTATCTTCCCACACTGCAGGGTCGGGACCCCTCTGTCCCGACTCTGCGAAGTGTCCACTATGTCTCCTCAAATGCTTTGTTACATGAATAAATATAGTAATGGAGCAATTGTGTGAAACTACTTCCATTTAATGTAAATCGGCGAGGGATTTATGATGATTATAATATTATGTATAATATTGAGTATTGAATTTTACTTAGTCCACCCAAAAGCGAATAAAGGACGTGAATACGTTATACGTTTACGTATATACGTTTATTTATATTATTGTATCTTTTCACTGCTTGTTTTTTTTTTTTTTTAATTCTTTATTAAGCCATTCACCACTAAGGTTATGTCGGCTGAAGTACAAACACTGATGCCACGGCGTTTGAACTTCATCGGGGGACACCGATATACGCAGAGCCCCGGCCAGTCCGCGCATCCACGTCCAAGTTCGTCCACCCCGGGACCTGCTGCAGTCACGCCACGCGTGTCCACTACCTCGAATCTCGAGCTTGCAGCTGAGCCGACGGATGCAGGGCACAGGCGAGCATTCTGCGCCTTAAAACAGAACCATCTCACTAGGGAGGATACCCGAAAAGGAACCGAACTTGCCTGGGAGCTCCAAGGTGGCACCCCCACCACCAGGCTAGGGTACAGTGGGTTAATCACCCGCTTGCCTAAAATAAAATGATTCAAGAAACAGAAACAGCAGAAAACCGGACCGATTCTACAACGACGACCTTTGGCATGAAAAAACGGACACGAATAGCTTTCTGGAACATACGGACCCTTAGCGATGACAGCAGACTAGCCCAAGCGGAAGCAGTATTGCTTAGTTACAAGTTGCAGATTCTAGGCCTCAGCGAGGTGCGCAGGAATGGCTTCGGGGAACTGAGAACGTCCAAGGGCTTGACTTTTCTTTACTCTGGTAAGGAAAGTGAGGGAGACACTCTGGAATACGGTGTCGGTATGCTCCTTTCCGATGCCGTTAAGAAAAGTCTCTTGGACTGGAAACCGATCTCAGACCGAATCATCTGGGCCCGCTTTAACTCAAGAGCCCGAAAGATCTCCATTGTGCAGTGCTACGCTCCCACCAACACTGCTACAGACGATACCAAGGACGACTTCTACAATGCGCTAAACGCCACCTTGAAGCGGATCAAAAAGCAAGACATTGTCATCGTCATGGGAGACCTGAACGCTAAAGTCGGGAGTGACAACACCAACTGTGAGCGGCACATGGGAGCAAGGGGCCTTGGAGTTCACAATGAGAATGGAGATCGTTTCGTAGAGTTCTGCCAACACCACGATCTGACCATCGGAGGCACTCTGTTTATTCACAAGGATGTCCACAAACACACTTGGAATTCACCCGATGGCAGGACCAAGAACCAGATTGACCACCTCGCCATTAGCTCCAAATGGCGCTCCTCGTTGCTCGACGTCCGTAACCGAAGAGGAGCAGATGTCGACAGCGACCATCACCTGGTTGTTGCCGAGCTGCGCCTCAAGGTCGCGGTAGCACGACCAGCCGGCGGACCTGGCAAGGTGGGTAGGAGGTTTGACGTCACCAAGCTCAGAGTGCCTGACACATGCACCAAGTTCCAGCTCGAACTGCGAAACAGTTTCTCCAGCCTCAACACAGATGTGGGTTCCATAGACGGAGAGTGGAATCGAATCAAAATGGTCTACACAGAAACCAGCTCGGCCGTCTTGGGGCACGCGGCGCGCTCCCGCGAGGACTGGATGTCTCAGACCACCTGGCAGCTCATCGGCGACCGTAGGGACCTTCACCTGAGACTGCTGCAAACCAGCAACGCAACGCAAATGGCTGATCTCAGACAGCAATACCGCCTGATCCGCAAGCGGATCTATCGCAGCACGCGGAAGGATATGCGGATGTGGGCAGACGACATTGCTGATAAAGCCCAACACGCTGCTAACACCGGCAACCTGAGAGAGCTATACAAAGCGACCAAGACCCTGACTGAAAGCAGTAAGCCGAAGAGGAGGCCGCTGAGGTCGAGGGATGGGCAGCTCATCGCAACATCTGAGGGGCAACTGCAACGCTGGCGCGAGCATTTCGAGAACATCTTCCGCTCAACAGCATCAACTGCGCCGGCTGTGCCGTGGTGCACGCCCTCACCTCCTGGGCAACTGGACATTAGTGTCGACCCCCCAACCCGCGAGGAAGTGACGAGAGCCACTGAAGACCGGCAAAGCTCCAGGACTGGATTTTATCACCGCGGAAATGTTGAGGGCTGACATACCCTTCGCCGTAGAAGCCCTTACACCTCTGATCCAGAACATATGGTCGAATGAAGAGCTACCTGAAGACTGGAACAAGGGGCTCTTAATAACGGTACCGAAAAAGGGCGACCTAAGCCAATGCAACAACTGGAGGGGTATCACTCTGCTCTCGATACCATCGAAGGTGTTCTGCAGGATCATCCTAGATAGGCTGTCGGGAGCTATTGAACCTCTGATCCGCAAGGAGCAGGCTGGCTTCCGTCCCAACCGCTCGTGCACCGACCAGATCAACACTTTGCGCATCATCCTCGAGCAGGCATCAGAATGGCAAAGGGAGGTTTACCTTACCTTTGTTGATTTCGAAAAAGCCTTCGATATGCTGAAGTGGGAAAGCATTTGGTCTCGACTGGCTGACATTGGTGTACCGGAGAAGATACTCAACCTCTTAAAGGCCATCTACAGAAATTATTCCTGCAGAGTGACACATGACGGCCTCATCTCCGAAGACATCGCAGTACATGCCGGCGTCCGACAGGGCTGCTTACTCTCGCCGCTTCTCTTTCTGGTTGTCCTCGACGGGATTATGCATCGCGCGTACCTCGACAGGCGACGTGGGATAGAGTGGGGCGTGACCCATGTTCTTGAGGACCTGGATTACGCAGACGACCTATGCCTGCTGAGCCACACGCACCGCGATATGCAGTCTAAGCTGGACGACCTGAACAGGGAGGCAATTACTGCGGGACTGAAAATTAACACGCGGAAGACCCAGGAGATGCTCGCTGGTGTCGGGAACAACAATCCGCTACGGATTGGTGCAGAGGATGTGGAGCGCGTCCACAGCTTCACTTACCTCGGTAGCGTCGTGTCGGAAACGGGGGGTACCGAAGAGGACATCGCTTCGCGGATTGCCAAGGCCAGAGCAGCCTTCGCACAACTTCGGCCGGTGTGGCAGTCACGGAAATTGACCCAGCGAGTCAAGCTGAAAATATTCGCGTCAAACGTTAAGTCCGTACTGCTATACGGGTGCGAAACGTGGAAGGTTACAAAAGCCATCTCGCACCGTCTCCAGGTCTTTGTGAATCGTTCCCTTCGTCGAATTCTCGGTATATTCTGGCCCGAGAAAATATCCAACGAACAACTATTGGAACGCTGCCACGAAACCCCGATCGACCATCAGATCAAGCGCCGCAAATGGAACTGGATTGGCCACACGCTGCGCAGAGACCCAAGTCACATCCCAAAGCAAGCGATGGACTGGAATCCCCAGGGAAAGCGCAAGCGTGGTCGCCCCAAGCAGTCCTGGCGGCGCACCGTTACAGATGAAGCGAAAAGAATAGGGAAGACCTGGAGCGAGATTAAACGCGAAGCTCAAGACCGATCGGGATGGAAGACTGTTGTGGACGCCCTCTGCCCCACCCAGGGGACATAGGACAATAAGTATCATTTATTTAAATAATTTGAAAAAAAAAAAAAAACTTTAACACCTAAAATGTATGTTATAAAATTTAAAAAAAGTAGTACATCGATAATTTCCTTTTAAAAACAGACAGAAAACAAGATAATTATTTTATACTATAAGAAAAATATTATTAAAAAATTAAGAAAAAAATTATATTAACAAAGAACAATAGTCTAAAATCCTACAATACAATGATAAAAGTTTTTAAAAAAAATTGTCTCGATAAAACCCTTTTTTTCTTGCGGGGAAGTTTCCGAAGACAAGTAATAAGTGGGTCGGAAGTTAATAAAAGTCTGTTGAGTAAGTCTGTGTTAGTTTTTACTATTTTTTGTACATCACGTTACACATCCTTTGATGACGTCTAAAACCTAAATCTGCCAAGGTCCGCAAATGATTTTTTAAATTTTTAAATAAGACACTATGAGCTTTGATTTAAGGTACGTGTCGATATTCGCATGATGTCGCAATTTTTTGTAGGTCCATGCAAAGTTATCGTTCTTGCTTAAAGTTTCGTAAAAAACACGTACTATTGAGATGCTCAAAAAAAAAATTAGGAAGCTAAAATGACATTTAAATTCAATAGAATAGTAAGATCATACCTTGTTCTTGGAAATCCATTTCATAAATATAAGTCACAATCAATAATAATCTTGAATTAGCTTTCAAACAAGTAAGCGTTAATTAGTTGTTGAATTCGTTTTTATGCAACACAAAAATCTTTCCCATTCGCGAGTCCAAATATAAGTGATAATTAAGTAAAATGGGTATCATGTTTATGATTTCGGATGTATTATCTATCGTATGATAACTGAGGGTTGTTTTTGAAACGATTCAAAACAATGTTTTTTTTTATTAATGACCTATGGCACAGACTTCCGTGCAACCGCTACAACCGAAGAAAAACGAAATCGATGCTCCAATTCCTTGCTCTCTTCCTTGTTCTTCGGTTCGTTCCAATTGAGGATCCAAATCTTATTCCAAAGCGAACATATTTAGCCAGTTTGGCATCACAATTGAATAAACATTCAGCCGAAAATAATTATTTGTATTTTCAACTTTCACTGAGCTGCTGACTTTGTTGATGCACCATAGACGACACTGCTTGTTTTGTTCGAAAGAAATAGTGGTGGAAGACCCTTAGGCATCAGTCAATCGAGTGACATAAAAGAATGACAATATGTTTTCAACAAAACATCAGTCAGTTAACGTACGAAAGAGTTTTTGCAAAACTTGGCAAACTAGAGTACCCGCCACATACGGTGGCAGTAGCCAAACTTGGAACTAAATTTGACGTTTCCGCCATTGCGTGTTATTTTGTATGAAAAGTAAATTTAGTATTACCAGCGTTGTGTTTTTTGCCCACTCTTTGTAATTTTTATGTTTGTTAAGGGTGATTATAATAAATTGATTTCCGGAGTTTCTTGTTAGTTCTTCTCCAAGCTAGGGTCTCCGCTGATCTAACCTCGGTAAAAAATATGTAAAGACAATGCTCAGTGCCATGTTTGAAATAATAGTTTTAAGAGATTCGCGATTTATACTCATGATATAAGATATAAGGGTGTGTATAAGATTGATTGCAGCTGTGGGAAATCCTATGTCGAACAGACTAAACGGTCTATTGCGGACAGAGTGAAGGAACACATAATATATGTAATATATAATAAGAAGGATAAGTCCCGTTAATTATTAATCATGTTTGAAATAGTTTAATAAACATATTTTGACTTTGATATATTAATTTGTTTTATTTGAGTTTATAGCTCTGCAACCAAAGACCGTTACAAATGAAACCTATAATGTATCGAGCCGTATGGCACAGTGAGTGCTAGTTTTGGCGTGTCTACTGGTAACACTGAATTACGCGACTGTGGCGACGCCTCCAACTGCCACCTTATGTGGCGGGATCTCTATAGCAAGAATAAGTTCTGATAATTTCTATTCTATGTACCAAAAATATCTGTATGTATTAGTTTTGAAGTGAGCGTAGCTTACAATGTCGTTCCTAGAAGATACGCTTATTATTCATGTCTCACAGGTAATATACCAGACAATAAACAATATTTAAACTTTGTTTACATTGTACCGGCCCTTATAAACTATGTATATTAAAAAGAATATTAGTATAATACGAATGAATTTATAAATTTTCTTAATGTTAAATATGTATCGAGAGCTAAGAAATATGATATTTGTAAATTTTCAAACCTAACCTTACATATTTAAAAAATGTTATACTTTTGGAGAGATTTCCAAAATGTAATCTATAGAATATTATGTCGAGTGATAGTATTGGTCCTGTTCTAATCTGGGACATAAAAAGAATGCTAATTAGTAGCTCTTGTCCCCAACATATTGTAGAAGTAACCTGAGGGATCACGGATAAATGGAACCTATTAGATGCGAGGCTAGCAACCTGCCACCAATGTTCCATATGCCAATACCACCACAATATTTATGCTAAAAAGAGACTGGGAGCTATCATTGTCGAAGATATTCATTCCACCTTAGAAAGGGAGTAAAGGATGTGAATGTATATTGAATAATGAGAATTGCTAAGATTGAAAAGAGCATGCTTCAATGTTTTGGAAATGTTATGCAGATGAATGATAGCAGATTGACAAAAGGAATATATATGAGTGAAGTGGAAGGGCGGCTACGTAGGGGTTGGCCTAATAAGACATATAACAGTCAGATAGACATTATATTGAAAAACAGTGATGTTAGGAGTACCGCCGAGAGTGTATGAGAAGATGTATGATGCAAAAGTGGTCTGTCAGGATCGGGACAAACAGGGAAACGTGATCTCTGCCTACCCCTCTACAGGGAATCAGGGATGATGTGTATGTATGTAATTTCACTTTTGAATCAGAACTTTTTTGTTCTAGCTAATATTCTTTGTTGGAGGATGGATATTCTTTGTGAAACAGTTGTTTCGGGATTACGAAGTCCACCATACGCTGGTGCAATTGATATTCTCAGTCACCTTTGCACTCAGTTGTACCATGTTTGAGCTTATCATATTTGAAATCATTGGATATTTGGATTCAAGGTGAGATTACAGTTGTTTGAATTTGTTTGTGAGTATGCTGATAATAAAAAAACAAACAAACATGTTCATTACCATTAACCCTTGCAGGGTAGTCAGAGGTTCAGGTATCCATCTCCGCAATCTACATCAATGAAGAATAAATAAAAGTTACGCTTGTTTTACCTTTATAAGAAACAGTATAAAGTAATATTTTTTTGATACTGTTACATAACTATCTTAAATCTTGTCCAAATAACCCACGTGTTAAACCAGATAGTAACCAGACAGTACTCAATGTGACAGGTCATTAGCCATGTTGCCATTTACAAGCACTATTACCTATTCCGGGAACAGATAGGTTTCCTCACAATGTCTTCCCTCAGGATTCAACACATTTCATAAATGTATTTTATTACAAAATGTACATAAAAATAAAAATCCTAATGCATTCCGCAACAGTGACCAAATTGTCAAACTACTACATTCAGGCCTTCCTATAGTATGTCTCTCAGTGAGCAATGTGTTCTGCCCACTGCCACTTGAGCTTGTATTACTCATATCGCACCTTCGGGACCAAACTCGCACTTGTGCAACTTTTTACGAAAATGACTTAAGTATATAGAATTAACAGCGATAATCGATTTTATATACACAGCAAAAAGTTTTAAAATCCTTTGAAAAATGGAGCGGTGAGTCGGGGGAGTATGTTATGTCATTACGTGTAATTGTAAGAGAATTTTAGAGTGAAAAATCGCTCTCCTGTAAAATTAGGTTTGTTGCATAAGTGCGAGTTTGGTCCCGAAGGTGCGATATGTTGTCCTAAAGTTGCTTATAAGAAAAAACAAATCTAAATATATTTAAATTCATTTCTTTCAGCTCAAGATACTTCCATTGGAATCTGGGGTTGTACTCCCTATTGTTCATGTTGATAGTCCTAATACCCTTTTACATAGCATACTTCTGCATCAGCAATGTGCGAATTGGTAAGTTAACTGATTTGATTACTCTGTCACCATAATTGTTGAAGTTTCACGGCAATCGTAGGATCTGACTAAGGGACTAGGGGTTAATAGAATCTATTGAGCGGTTAACAAGCAAGTTGTCGCCAATGTTGCATATCAATGATGTGACGAAACTTATACTAATGCTAAAGAGACCAAGCAGGTTTTAAGTCTTCGAGATTTAGTTCTTTCGGAAAGAGATTAAAGGATGTTAATGTTTATGTGTTTAACTACCAGATAAAAAGACAAATAAGCAATATCATTCGTAGTGTGTCATCGTCAAGTTATTGGGTGTAGTAGTTAGTATTTTGTAGTTGTATATGATTAAAATAATATACTTCATCTTTTTTCAGTGTCAAAGAATATGATTAGACCACTCACAATGTTCATATGGTTTATATATTTGTACTTCTTTTGGAAGATTGGTGATCCATTCCCTATATTGAGTCCAAAACAGGTTAGTTGGTTTTACATACATATATGTATTTGTCTTATACCTATTATTCTATGCAGGATGATTATAACTAATTAAAAGACTTAATTTATTAGAGCTAGGTTTGTTTCCCGGCTGGCATGAACCAATGGATAAAATTAAAAAAATGGGATTTTTCTTTCCTACAGTCGCTAATGGTGAGGGAAAACATTGTGACAAAACCTGCTTTTACCCCAGGATGCTAATAGTCAGTGCCTGTTCACTACTTATCATGTTGAGTGCTGTCTGTCTAGTGAAACGTGGGCATTGCGTGGCGAATACCTAACATGCCTTTAAAATTTTAGTAATGGTCATGAGCATCTGACAACCTTGCTAAAAAAGGGGTATGCATACATAAGTCATGAAGCGTATGTTATGTTTTAAACCTGATATACATAAGAACTGTCATATACGAAAATGGCTTATCACAACTTGTGACAACTGAATTCAACCTTATTACCTTTCATAACTATGATACACCACTGTCCCCCCTGAAATGGATTAAAGAACGAGAATGTATATGTACCTAATAACATGATAAATACAATACCTATTTCCATTTTTATTCACATACATACATACGCTTCACGACTTGTGTATACACACTCCCTTTTTTATTATGGCGGGGTAGTCAGAGGCTTCAATGCCCATCTCCGAAATTTCGAAGGTATGTTAGGTTCAAAGCCCGCGTATCACTAGATAGACAGCACCCAACGTGATAGGTAGTGAACCGTACCGCCGTATATAGGCACTGACTATTACCTATCCTGAGAGATACGCAGGTTTCCTCACGATGTTTTCCCTCACCATTAGCAACTGTAAATTATGTACGTAAATGAAAAACACATATTTAAATTTCATTCATTGGTACATGCCAGAGTCGGAATTCGAATCTAGGACCTTTCTCATCAATTTTATTCACCTTTTAGGGTATATTTTCAATAGAGCAAGGTGTGTCCCGGATAGGCGTGATCGGTGTGACAGTGATGGCCTTATTATCAGGGTTTGGTGCGGTCAACTACCCTTATACATCTATGGCTATATTTCTAAGGTATGGAAAGCTATGTAGCTCAAACTATTGATTAGATATTAAGAATAGTTTCTGGTTTTTAGTGTATTAGTTCAATGTTCAAAGTCAATTGTGGTTAGTAATGGTCTTTGAATCCTTGATACTTACTTTGTACCAGCCTGTCAGTGCTTAATTTGAATTAATATTTATATGCATAGCCAATGGCTTTCACAATGATAATGAGGTACATAGTTTTATTGTAATTCCTTCTTTTTTCTGTCTTTAAATATTGTTATTCCTTATTTTTGTTTCAGAAAAATATTTTCTGTCACACTAAAGATAAAAAAAGAAGAAGAAAGAACGATTTTTAATTTCAATTGTCTAATGTTGATTGCTTAGTACTTTTAATAGGCACCCTCCAAATGAGATTACTCTTGTAATGATTATTACCTATAATTGTTATTTTACATATAATTACTTATACATATTAATATTTATATATTTTACCCCTTTGTATGCCAACTACGACTATTCTCATAGATTTTCCTTTTGATTTATATACAAAAAATTACGTAAGAATATATTCTACTGTGCCGGCTACGAGAATAATGACATACGATCATAATGCCACCTACGATTTATCTCGTAGTTTAAGAGATGTATAATGCATAGTATGAAAAAGAAATTATAATAATCTGGCACGCAAAGGGTTACCTATATTATATTTTACCTATAATTACCTATACATAATACTATTTATCTCAACAGGCCAGTAACTCAATCCGATCTGTTATCAATCGAGAAAAAACTCCTACAAACCATGGACATGATTCTAGTGAAGAAGAAAAGGATAGCGCTATTGGAGTTCAACAGTATGGGAGCGAGACAGCAATACAACATGCAGGACCAATCAGATCTCAAGAATCGCGGATTCTGGAAGAACATTTGGAGTAGTGTGGGGAGTATTGCTAATCCCCTTGCGGGGAATTCGGAGAGTAAGTGTACAATGTCAAAGATACTTTTACGACCATTATCTTTTGCGGGGTAATTTAATTCGGAGGCATGTTAGGTGTAAGCCACTAAAAATCCGTGTTTCACTAGATTGAAAGCATCAACGTGATAGTAGTGAACCGTATCAACGTATACTGGCACTGGCTATTACCTATCCCGAGGGATAGGCAGGTTTCCTCACTTTGTTTTCCCTAACCGACCAACTGTAAATTTTATACGTAAATTAAAACCACATTTTAAAATTTCATTCATTTGTACATAAAAGACCCGTGAATCAAACCTCTAATAATAATATTTGGACATTATAACACCAATTGAACTAGCCCTTGGGTAAGTTCATTTAAGACTTGTGTTAAGGGTACTAGTCAACGTATATTTAAGAAATATATATTTTATATATAGATAAATACATATATAGCATACATAATCAACGACCAGACTGGAAAGCAGTAGAAAAGCGTAGTTCTTAACTCTGCCTCAACCGGGAATCGAACCTGGGACCTCACGATTAGCGTTCCGGCGGCTAACCGATCGCGCTACGGAGGTCGTCATAAGTATTATATGTATGTATCTAAACTTTAAAGTTAAGTCTTCTGTTCTTCAATGAACAAATATTATTCATAATATTCATCATTATGCGTTCTCTAATGAACATAAACCTATATTTCGAAACCCTCATTGACATATAATATAAAATAACATTTACACTTTGACACACAACAATCAATTTAACAAACAACCTTCCTAAAGCAAGAGATCCTTTAGGAAGGTTGTTTATTAAATTGATTTGTTTCGTCCTTCCTTCCCAGACATATCCCAGTTAAAGCAAGAGATCTCCTGCCTAGAAGAACTAAGCAGACAATTGTTCCTAGAAGCGCACGACGCTCGCACAATGCGAGAGAGGATCGAGTGGTCTAAGACGTTTCAGGGGAAGTACTTCAACTGTTTGGGGTACTTTTTCTCTTTATATTGCGTGTGGAAGATCTTTATTGTGAGTATGGCTTGGGAAAGGGTAAAGGGGATCGAAGTTCATTTATCGTTTTAGATGAAATCGTAGTGCAGTAGAATTGGGTTCGTAGTTCAGTAGAATAGCATTCGTAGGTCAGTAGAATAGCAATCGTAGGTCAGTAGAATAGCAATCGTAGGTCAGTAGAATCAGTAGTAGGTCAGTAGAATAGCAATCGTAGTTCGATAGTAGATCAATATTGGAAAGTTGTTAGTGGAGTAGCAAAGGTGGCAAATTTCACCAGTGATAAATAATATGAATAAGTAGGGTTCGGTTGGAATGTGATTGCCATGGATATGATTAATAACTTTTGGTTGATGCTTAACAGCTTAACCGATAACAGTAGTATGTATATTCTACTAGCGACCCGCTCCGGCTTCGCACGGGTATAAAATATATAGCCTACTCCATTATTTAATGGATGTTATTATACAAATAAACCTTCCTCTTGAATCACTCTATCTATTAAAAAGAACCGCATCAAAATCCGTTGCGTTGTTTCAAAGAATTAAGCATACAAAGGGACATAGGGACAAAGAAAGCGACTTTGTTTTATACTATGTAGTGATATATACTACTACATTTCTACTACTATACTAGCACAGGACTGATTAATATGTATGAATTATCATCATTTTCATGTGTTTTTTTTACTTTAAAGTGATTTTATGATCCCGCATTTTAATTCATATATAATCGTATATACTATATTAATCAGTTCTGTGTTAATTTGAGATGTAAAAAGAATGCTAACTAGCTGTCTTTGTTTCCGACATATAGAGGCGCCTACGAGGCTAGGAGTAAATGGAATCTATTGGGCGATGAGATAGCAACCTATCAGCAATGTTGCATATAACATTACAACAACAATATTAATCCTAATAGTGACCAAGCTGATGTTATATCTCCGAAGTTTTCTTCACCCCGAAATGAATAAAAAGACGTGAATGTGTATGTAATATTGTATGTACTCGTATAATATTCTAAATAACAGATTTTGTTTGAAAATATCTTTTTCTCTTTCTTTTTATTAAGTGTGTTTTTCGTCCTTATATTATATTAAAAAAAACAGTTAATTAATAATATAATTTAATATTTTTTTCTATGTACGAACCTTAATTTTTTCCTTCCAGTCAACAATAAACATAGTGTTCGACCGCGTAGGCAAAAAGGACCCTGTGACCAGAGCAATAGAGATCATAGTCCACTGGTTGGGTTGGAACATAGATGTGACGTTTTGGTCCCAGCACATTTCCTTTATACTGGTCGGGTGTATAGTATTGACCAGTATTAGGGGGTTATTGCTTACGTTAACTAAGGTAATACAGTTATTTATATAAGCTATACATATTTTAAACATACATCCTATCCCGTGCTAGTCTGGGACGTAACAGAATGTAAACTAGCTGCCGTTCTTCCCCTTTGTTGAAGGCGATTAAGGGACTAGAGGTCAATGGAATCTGTTGGGCGATGAACTAGCAACCTGTTACCAATGTTCTATATAACATCACAATATTCATGGTGAAAAGTAACCTTGGAGATATTATTGTCTTTCAAGGCATGGCATACAAGACGACTAGAGGAAAAAGGTCAATGGAAACTGTTACTGTTAACTGTTACCAATAGTAACCTTTATATCCATACCAATATTTAATTTCAATGCCATCACTACCCTATACACACTATACAGTTATACTACATAGTATCGCTAAAGGCAACCAAGATATTTTATCAAACATTCTGCTTTCCCCCAAGCGATAAAAGAACTAGTATATTTAACATTTTCACCATTAACGATTGCTGGGTAACCATAGTTTCGGTTGTCAATATTTGCAAAGGCGGATGTAGCAATTCTAATCCTCTATAAGTAAGCTAACTGTAAATGAAGCAATTCTAAACCTCTATAAGTAAGCTAACGGTAACAGAAGGAATCTTAAGTTTCCGAGAATGAGTCCGCCATGACAGAGGTTAAAAGCACGTGTATTATTTATATGTATTTATCTTTTTCTTTACAGTTCTTCAACAAGATTTCGTCCTCAAAATCTTCGAACATTATCGTGCTAATTCTAGCCCAAATAATGGGCATGTATTTCTGTTCGTCCGTCCTGTTAATGAGGATGAACGTTCCACCTGAATACAGAATTATCATCACTCAAGTTCTTGGTGAATTGCAGTTCAATTTCTATCACCGTTGGTTTGATGTCATATTTCTAATCAGCGCTCTTAGTAGCATTTTTACGCTATATCTAGCCCATAAGCAGCCGTCTGTTAGTTAATTGTAGTTGAAGGTTTAGGGAGATGTTTAAATATAGCGCTGTAATGGTGAAGTGTGCAAAATATGTCAATGTGAAGGTTAAGTTTTAGTAGTGAATTTTATTTGAAATGGTTGTATAAAAAGAAAGATGTAACAAGAAGAATTTAATTAAAGGTACTTATAGCTGGCGTGAGTGTATGTAGAGAAAACATGACAGAGAAGTGGTGTGTTAGGATTTATGGAAAATATAACTTTATAGTATGTATATATCCTATACGATTATCTCTTTAATTATCTTGTGTTTGTATGTAATTATAAAAAGGATATTTTTTGTATACAAGGAGATAAAATTGGAAAGCGTGCGTATAGATTGATGAAAGTCTTGTATATAACTCGTAAAGTGTATGTTTCTAAGTTAGGGGTATCCTCGGTAAAATGCTATACTACCGGTTTAAGCAGTTTTTTTTATGGTATACCAAGTTTTCAAGATTTATGTATTGTTATGTATGTATCATTTTCTAAAATAAGATATGGGTGTGTGTGTAAATATTTTTTCGGATATGATAATTCATTCCATCATAACGTTCATGAAAAAGTATAACTATTATATTTATTTATTTTTGGTTTGTTGATTTTAGTAACTAAATTTATTGTTATGCATTGCAAAATTCTTTAATTTAATTTATTTATTATTATTTATTATATTTATTATTATTTATTTTTTTAATTTATTATGTGGCAATATTTAAAGAAATTAAATAAGTTAATTACTTAAATAAACATATATATTTAAATAAACTTTATATCATAAAGTCAGCGATTCCGTTAATAAAATCAAATTCTTTAAAATAATTATGTTAACTTGCAAGAGTTTTTTTCTGGTATTCACTTGTACATGCAATATTTTCTCCATAGAACATATTAGCAGAGTTTCTCTATTGCGGAGGTAGTCACAGAAACCTCTGATTATCCCTTAAGAGATAATAATATTGAAGTATATATAAGTTATATACGAAACAAATATATCTTTAATAATTACTGTGTAGTGATTTTATTATATTTTCGTATACATTTAAATGTTCTAAGACTGTTGTGTAAGAGAAAATGTTAAATTATGTTATTATTTCAACTAAGAATAAAGTTATTTTTTGTATTTCATAGTTTTCTTTACTGGATTGAACCCTTAATACTATGAAGGTTTCAATCACAATGCTTTGTGATAGCTACGAAAGAATCAAGTCTGAGTTTAAAATCACAATTTAGCTGGATGGCCAATGGCTAATTTACTAACTTTGACCGATAAAGACAATCGGAATGTAGGCATGCATTACGATAAATAAAATAAATAGTTGTAAAAGCGACCGCTGCAGTCAAACAATTAAAAATAATTACTACTCATAACTACTGTTCAAATACCTATAATATACCTTAACCGCTAGATATACTGCAAAGCTGGATGTCCATATGCTACTACTATCAAACTCAAACTTGCGTCCAATAGAGCATACATATATACATTGTCCTTTAATCCCTTTCGGGGTGCACAGAACCTCGGAGACATTACCACATCGCCTTAATACAAGTGCGACGAATATCAAATGACCTTAGTTCGTATTGCGTTTCTCATATAATTTTATGTGTTTCATATATATATATATATTCTTAGTGATTTTTTCTCAGAATATTTGTTGGAACAGATAATGATAGTGTCAATGAAGCGAAAGTGGTCTGTCAGAATCGGAACAAATGGGGATCCGTGATCTCTGCCTACCCCTCTTCAGGGAATCAGGCGTGATGTGAATGTATGTATGTAATAAAATACCTGTATCAGACCCAGCTTTATAAGACAAATACCATAACTTGTTGAACAAGTGTTGCGAGGGTATGTTATATTGTTATCAAGGTAGATGTAAATTTATCTCATGGTGTGCCGTATAAAATGTTTTTTAGTCTTTAATTATGTCTTAAAATTAAATTTTTAATGTATGCCATGGGGTATGCGTGCTTGCTTTTTAATCATTTACAGCTTTCCGCTTCTCAAGTCGGGAATGTATTAAAAACTTCTAACTAATTGAATAAAGATAAATTGATACACATGTTGTTATGTCTATATATAATATTATTTTTCTGTATAATTTGTTTTTGTAACTGGCACTGGGCAAAAAATCCTGAAAGCCGGTGTTTCTTGTTGGTTCTTCTCCGAGCCAGGGCTTCCGAACCAACGGTAGAATTATAATGCTAAGATACAACCAGTGCCAGGCAAATGTTTTGACTTTCAATGAATGTACTGTACTTGTACTTATGTTGAATAAAAACATTTGACTTTGACTTTATATTGCGAGTAAAAATGGAAATAAAAACAAGTGTTATATTTTTATACTTTATTGAAAATATTAGAACAAAAATAAAATGATTTATTCTATCGACCAGCCCTCAAGAAGAAACATCATAGAATAATTTAATAATTACGTTTAATTATTAAATATCTAAGATGTTATGATTTTTATAATTTTACCGCTTTTCAATACATTTTGAGCAAAGGATGATCGGGCACTGCACTTTATAATATTAATAAATACAAACGAAAACTTACAGATTAATTTTACAAGTTAATACATTTGTCTCCTTAAGTATATTTACAGTTATTGGTTTAAATTGACTAGAGATTTAATATAAATGGTTTATTCGTTGCCATTAGATAGACAAAATTTAATTTTCATACGTTTCTTTAGATTCAAAATAATTCTAACATTTATAAAAATTTTGTATCCTGCGAACTGTCTTCAACATTTCGATATCTTTATTTTAATCGATATACAACAAACAAATACGCATAATTAAAACAGCACCAAACTGACTAGCCAAATCTTAAAAACCCCAAATATAACCGCCAAAAGAACTGTCAAAAATGACATTAACTTGTCAGTTATTTATAATCTAAGGCAACGATTCTTTATAGTATTCTGTGACATAAAGGGCGCTGTACACTCGCATCTACTCTCCCATAGCGTCTTCGTACTGCTTCCTGAAACAATCTCCCACTGGGAAGAAGTCCCAACATCTTTGCGTGTACATGTTCCACACGTATGTTTCTTGACCTGGAAGTGTATTCAAATGTCAGTCATGAGTTTAAGACGTAATATTAACTAAATTTTTTAAGTTTGGTATTATTTAATTCGGTTATTCAATGGTAGAATGACAGGACATCTGATAATTAAGATGTTTTTTAATTTATTTGTCAAGTCACTTTAACATCACTGTCTGACAGACAGTACCTAATGTATAATTTCGAAGAGCTTAGTCCAGAACTTCTAGAATATTTTCCTTTATTAGTTAATACCTTCAGTCACATTTTTTGAGGCAAAATAATCTCATCAACTGTTCCCTATACCCCTTAGTCACCTTTTACAACATTAGAATCTGATTTTGTACATATTCTCTTAAAAAACTTACCCGTATACTCCGTCTCCGGTTTATTGATAAGGTGCATGATGAAGAACATGTAATTGGCTAGATTATGTTCCCTCTGCACGTGCGTGTCGAACCCGTGCGGAACCTAGTCGTGAAGATAAATTATATTAGTAGACATCATATTGTCCCGTGCCAGTATGAGACTTAAAAAATGACATTCTTACTTAGCATTCTTTTTACGTCTAGAAGAAAGAGGAGGGGACTAAAGAAATGGCGGTAAATGGAATCTATTAAGCGATTGGCTAACAACCTGTTACTGATGTCCCATATCAATGCCATCGTAAGTCCCGAAACATGCTTAAAGTTACCACGGTGATTTTATACTTCTGCGTATCTTATCTATATACAGGGTGGCGCATTCAAAACGGTCAGTATGGGGAAGTCTGAAACTATAAGTGATACGAAGATTTCTTCTTAGGAACCATGTCACCGATTTTGATAAAAAGAAAAACTGCATCTATACTTTCTTTGAAAAGACAACTGTAACCAGGATGGGAATCGAACCCGGTTTCTTTGAAAAAATAAACTTGCCCTTTTCAATTTTTCTTTTTAAATATCGATTGTGTAGGACTTAAGCTGTAAATGTCTCTCTAAAACCCTAGCAGGGTAGCCGAAGTTTATGCAATAGTCCCTCACCTTATCAAAGTACTCCTTATTCATGCCACAGATGAAGCAGTTGGACTCCATGTCCTCTTTGACTGACTCCAGCTGGTCACGAAGCTCTCCGAAGGCATCGATGATCAAACCTGGAAGAGTACAACGAGATGTGACTATTGGAGAAAAATTGTGGTTTCATAGGTTAAGAGTTATTTTAAATACACTAGGTAGTGTGTGAAATAGCTACAAATTTTAAGAGCAATAGTAAAATGGTAAACGCTCTGGGTAATTTCATGCTAAGTTTGTTTCATGGTTGTTAAAACAGAAATTTGTGTTTGCAACGCAAAAAAATCTCAATAACATTTTTTAAATAATTGTTTTTTTTTGTAAAAAAAATACTGAAATATAGACCAAAAACATGACAACAGAAAGGTTAGATTTGGATTGAGACTTTATCTATTCATTTCGAGTACCATCGTTTTTTAGATGTTCATTTAATTGCCTTTGCAAAAAATGATGTGACTACTGCTACTTCGAAACATCAAACTCACAAATACCATGAAACCTGTCACTCCATTTTTTAGACACCAAATGGTCTAAACTCTACCTTGCAAGATGGCCAGCAAGATGACGATGATGAAGAAGAAGAATGAGATGTCAAAGATGATCCTGTAGACCTCGGAGTCATCTCCATCAGGGGGCTCTAGCTCATCGCCGATACCACCGCCAGCCCTCACGCCTTTGTACAGGTTGAATACGAAACACTGGAATGATAAAATCATACACTTAATATTTTAATACTACGGTCGTCTATGGTTCGTCAACAAAGTCAGCACCTCAGTGAAAGTTGAAAATACAAAT
Source organism: Leucoptera coffeella (assembly GCA_030578115.1). NCBI lineage: Eukaryota > Metazoa > Arthropoda > Insecta > Lepidoptera > Lyonetiidae > Leucoptera > Leucoptera coffeella. The sequence continues at coordinate 86,246 of JAMBLF010001042.1, forward strand.
AATTATTTTCGGCAAAATATTTCAGTCACTTGTGATGCCAAACTGGCTAAATATATACGCTTTAGGATTATATTTGGATCCTCAACCGGAACGAAGCGAAGAACAAGGAAGAGAAGAATTGGAGCTTCGACTTCGTTTTTCTTCGGTTGTAGCGGCTGGCGGCGTTGGCATAACCATGGCGACGGAATAACAAGAAGTGCAAACGCCGTGGCATCAGTGTTTATACTTGAGCCGACATAACCTTAGTGGTGAATGGATTAATAAAGAATAAAAAAATATATTTTAATACTATAAATATCTCCTATATGCAGACAATCAATCAACCTAGTGAAATCCTATGTTATATACCATCTTCTGGTCCTTGGTCTTCGTTGCAGCGGGGTGTCTTACATTGAACACGAGCGTACGTCGCAGTCCCTACTACACTAAGATTAACAACAGTAAACCATATTTTCTGAACTTGCCAAATTACTTTAACTTAGATTTATTTCTCAGTTGATCTTCAGTAAATTGCCGTAATTTTTTTTTTCACACGTTACAATAGATATATCGACATGGAACCACACGGTCACCTCAAAAGCAAATTCAGTTTTGGGTGCACGAATACAAACATACACATCACGCCCGATTATCTGTAGAGGAGTAGGCAGAGACCGCAGAACCACATCTGTCCCGATCCTGAACAACACTTTCGCTTCATGACACGCATACAACTCCTCATACGCACTCGGCGGTTATAGGTATAGAACCCATACCTTTACGTCGTCACTCTTTTTTACGTAAATATTTAAATTATACCCTTATTACTCTCTCTCTAACAAGTCCTTTTATTTGTTAAATATACAGATTACATTACGTTGTACTCATATTTAAACCCTTCACCAAACAATAAAACGAACTACAATCCCTCTAGCCCCTATCTCCACTCACCGTAAGCATGTCATGGCAGTTCCTATTAACTTCATCGTCTTCTTCCTGCACGTAGAACTTTCTGAAGAAGTTGAACGCGATCACCGTGTAGATGTACACGATGATTGTCAACAACATCACTGTCAGGATCAGCTGGTGATTGTTAGGTTAAAGTTAGATTATCCTTCATAACATTTGAGATATGGTCAACAACATGAATAAAAAGAATCTTGAACTTATATTTCTACAATGTATCAGATAATCTGAGTCAACAATGGATATCGTTGTAAACGACAATAATAGTCTATTATATTTTGTTTTATACGACGAACTGTAATTATTTTCTTTCAAGCCGTAAAAAAACTAACTAAAGGAATATCTTTAATTAACCCCTCATATATAGGTAGGTAATAAATATGTTAGTCTTTTAGTGGCTCTATAAATATAATATATATGTAATATGTACAGTAATTTATCTGTTATACGTTTTCACGCAATCATTTCTTTTATTTTATGTATGTTTTACTGTAACTAAACGTTAACTATATACCTGTTTTCCATTATGCGTGACCGACTGCAGAATAGTCCGCAAAGTCTTGAAGCCTACAGCGACATCTAGTAGATGGGCGGCAAAGAAGAAGTTGTTGAAATTTCCCATCACCGAGAAAGAGAAGTACCAGAGCGAGTAGAGAAAAGAGTTGTCTGTGATGGTGACACCAGCCTTCCACACTTGGTAGCGCCAGTCGATCGTCATTATACTGGAAAAAGTAAAGAAATTTGTGATGAAAAAGGTTATGTTGGGAAATTGTGAGTAGAAGAGTGATAATTAAGAATTATTATCATTATAGCTTTTTAAGTGTCTTTTCCTACTTTTCATCAGTTATCTATGACAGCATTTTAAGTGTCTCTTCTTTTTACAAGATATTTAGTACCCACCAACGTGATAGGCGGTGTTCGTAAAGACAAGTCATTGGTGGTAGCTAAATATTGTCAATTCATCAGCCAGGTTTTTCTCTAACAGTAAAAGTAAAGTTCTTCGCATGTTGCCAAAAATTTTCAGGAAAATCAGTTTTAAACCATGGTTTTATAGATGTTATATATTACTTTCTATACAACACGCAACCCCTGTGCACCTCAAAACTAATAGAAGAACGTGTGTTTGTGAAAAGAAGAACTTACTAGTGGAAGAATCCTTTGGTTTCTTCCTCTTGTGTCGAGAAGGAAGTCTTTTCCATTCCGAGCAAGTTGGATATTGAGTCGAAGTCGTACGTCTCCGAATACTTGGCACGAACCTTCTTTTTCACGAATTTAGACCAGTAGTTCACCGGGAAAGACCTGAAATGATAAAACAATGTTGAAATGCAAGTATATTAGAACTTATATTAGGTCTAGAAAAATTCAAAATAATTAAACAAAAAAAAAATAAACATAGATTTTTTGATATTGTATTATTTATTTTTGCGTTTGTACCTACTAACTTGAACTTCAGGTGTCTCAATAAATTAGGTTAGTTTTGCAACACTACATGAATCCAACTGGGATCAATCAAAAAATCTTGTAGCTCAAAATTCCCAGTGAAAATTTTCACGAACATTAAACCTTTACAGGGTAGTAAGTAGTATATGTGACCATCTCTGCAATTGTGGTGTATAGTACTCACTTTGCAGAAATGACTAGTTTGTCCCAATGTCCTTTCAAATCATCATCTTCAGGCTGTTCCACAATGTAAAGACCATCGAACTCCAGCTTACGGGCTATCTCCTTCTCTCGTTTGAATATGGCTAGAGGCACCTAGAGCAGAAAAGAATACATTTTTAAAATAGTCATATTCGATACTATTTTGCATCGGAATATGTGATATCGATTACCACTTAAATTTTATTTTATTTTGATATCATATTGACTGTTATTAAAACTATTTTAATAACAGTCAGATAAACGCTATATTGAAAAAGGGTGACGTTAGGAGTACCTATAACCACCGAGTGTGTATGAGAATATGTATGAGTATCAATGAAGCGAAAGTCATCGGGACAAATGGGGATCCGTGATCTCTGCCTACCCCTCTACAGGGGGTCAGGCGTGATGTGTATGTGTGTAAATAGTTTTACGTCTACATATATATATATATATATATATATATATATATATATATATATATATATTGACGTAATTTGCTCCGTTTTGGGGTGGCTAAAACCTCAAAAACTCTCCTCTATCAATTTTTTTAAGTTTGTAGAACAAATCAAATCTAACAATTGGAAATGAGCACATACCTTCAAGTGGTAGTAACCAATAAGTTTGGCCAGAGACACGACAGAGTGCAACACAGCTGCCACATTGATCACGTGCTCCATGTAGAAGAAATCTTCGTCTATATGCACCACTTCCAACGGGTCTTCTTCTTCACCACTGCCACCTGAACACATACATACATATAATCTGAGCGAATTCAAAACAGTAGGATTATATATAATTAGTTATAAGAGTGATGTATTATAATTAATTAGTTATTTATAGTTTTATTTATAATTTAATAGGTGTCTTACTCGATTGCATTCGGTTAAACCTGTTATAATCGATGTTTGAGGAAGAAAAGAATAAATAAATAAATATTTACGACTGTGTTAGTTGGAGAGACTGATAGAGTTATTGGATACATACATACACTACGTTATCGAACGATTATCAAGTTGTATGGAACCATGGAGATATAATATCGCCTTGGTTACATTTAGCGTAATTAGACGTAGCTCAGTTGTTTGGGGCTTGGCTCTGTATCAGTGGCTACAGGGTTCAAATCCCGCTTGAGCATGTACCAATGGAAATGAAGTTTAATGAATTTCTATGTACCTTTTTGTAATAAAAACACATTTACGAAATGCATCGAATTATACGGTGAGGGAAAACATCGTGAGGAAACCTACCTGTTCACCGAACCGGTAATAGTTAGTGCTTGTAAATGGCGACATGGCTGACCACCTGTCACATTGTGTACTGACTATCTGGTTAATACGTGGGTTCGAGGTGTCCATAGAATTACTAGCTTCGCAATTGCGGAGATGGATACCTGAACTTCTGACTACCCCGTAAGGGTTAATGGTCGTGAATGCGTTTGTTTTTTTTTGTAGTTGGAGAGACTGATAGAATATTGGATAAATACATACACTACGTTCTCGAACGAAATATACCGTTTGGGTTGTATGGAACCATGGAGATATAATATCACCTTGGTTACTTTTAGCAAAACTATTATGGTCGTGATTGCATTGATTTACAGTTACCTGATCTGCTTGACTTTTAAACCCTTAGTCTCTTTGTAATATATATACCGGGTACCTATATACCGGGAAGTGAGGTCGCTAATTTTACATTATCTTTACGTCCCTGACTATCACCTATTACCACATTGGATAAAGAATCACGCCGCGTTAAATTCAGTAATGCTCAGGAATTTGTGTCAGCCATATCTAGTTACAAGTTACACTATATTCTAGTCCCCAACTAGAAGACCTGGCCACTCACCATCTCCACTTCCGGAGCCTGACCCGGAGCCAGATCCGCTGATGATGTCTGCCAACCCTGAGCCTTCGGAAGCATCGTTATCCAATGTTGAAACCTGGAAGAATAATTAGAATAGGTTTAAAGAGAATAGATCCCTTAGTTGGCAATTGTTCAAGCACGAACCAAATACAATTGCAATATTTTGTATTCCTTCCATGGACTCAAGTTTTGGATACTGCAGGGCCAATGCTTCTATGATCACTTCGAATTCACTTATTATCTGATAGTCATCAACTAATGCGGGTAGGTAGTTTGCTGTGGTTTGTCGTTGAGAAAAAGCGCAGTCTCTTGCATATTTCTAAAGCTTAGGTATACTTAAAATGTTTGTGTTCGCCCGCCCGTACAAATTATGTTACGAACATTGTAAATTTTAATCTTTATGTTTCCTAATCATCGTCTTCGTACTACAATTTGTGACTTGTATATTATTACACTAAAAGGTGTTACTCTAATAGAAAGTCATTGTTTATGCTTACCTTATAGAACAGCAGCACGAAATTGATACAGAAGGCCAGCACTAAAGCAACATATTTGAGGTTATAGAAGTTTCTGGCCAAGAATGACACTGCCTGCTTCGTGTACGTGGACAAGTCCATCTGGGCTAAGGCTGACGGGGCCGGCACTTGAACTGCCTGGGGAACAGAAGGATAGCATCGTATGTTACAGTAAAAAGACGATTTTAATACTAGTTAGAGCTTATGTCGACGGTAGAAAGATTATCTTGCTTATGTTCCATTTTGCAACTTCACACAATAATTTGTCTAAATAACAATTATTGTTAGATTTTTCAAATTGATGAGTCACCAAATTCAGGAAAATATAACAAATATTTGATTTAATACATTATTTTCGATTATGTAAGACTTTTAACTCTCACTCTTTTGTGAAGTTGCGAAATAGCACATAAGCAAGGTAGCCTTTCTATCGTCAATATTACATTGTAGCCGGTTAAAAGGCAGTATTATTCAAAACCTATATTATGTTAAGTTTTTTCAGGATCAGTTGCGGAGATGATTTGAGTAAAAAAACATAGAAAACATAAAAAATCTTGAAATAATACCTATCCATTTTTGCGACAAAGGTGATAAACTGGTTCTGTGCCGATTGTACATATATATAAGTAAATATCCCGGTCACACAATATCATCACTATTACATTATTTCATAATCTTCATGTCAAATAAACTTAATTTATTACAAGTATCTTATGCCTAACCTACAACAAGTTCAGATTAAAACCTACCTAACGTCATAGGCAAAATTAAATTAAATTTTAGTGAGATACCTTTTGTCTGTTGAAAAAATTGTAGTATCCTTGCTGCTTTTCACAAAAAAGAAAGATTTTAATATAAGTTAAAAATATTGTTAACACGCTTTTCTTGAATATAGTGATAAAGGTACTTAGTCCAAAAGATCTTTTTATAAATTGTAATCCAACCTTTTTGCTTTCCGCCTCGATAGCTGACATGGCTGCTTGTTGAACCGCTTGCGCCTCGAGTCGTTCTTGAGCCTGTTTCTTTGCCTGCTCACCTCTGAAAATAAAAATAAAAAGTTGCAACATATGTTTAAAATGGGAAAAAAAAATTTGTTCAAGGCGAGAAACAATTAGAAGTATCCTATCTACTTCTAGAATAGGTAGGCGTATGCAGATAAATTCAATACTTGTCACGTTTTGTACATACCATTTAGAATCATCAAAATGTGGGTAGCCAATAATATTTCTTATTATATGGTCCATAATGGTCAGTCAACCTTTGGACTAAAACGAAAATTAACGGTGGCCAACAAGATTTTTGAAGGTTATGGAAATGCAAGTTATCATACCAAGCGATATCGACTGATAATACTTTAATTAGGTTAGTCCTAATCAGTTTCGTCTCAATAAGGTTAGTCTCGAAATTATATTATATCATCAGTGTTAAACCATACCACCGTATTGAGATTCACATGATTAAATTGCAGATTGTAAACAAATTTCATTCAACTAACCCCAACAAATCAATCAACGAAGGTGGTTGTTGTTCATCCCCATGTTCCCCAGCCACCTGCTCCTCCTGCCCAGGCTCCACCTCCTCGCCAGATGACGGTGATGATGTAGAAGGCGACTCGTGAGGTTTCACCTGCATTCTGTAGAACATCAAAGTAACGTATTAGTATAAGATGTGAAAATAATTTCGAAAATTCATTTTAAGTACTAGAATTAAATTTTTCATATCTATAGTTTGTTTTTTTTTGTTTAAAATGTGGTAAAATCGCAATCAATCTATAAAGAAAATAATTATTTCGATGTTTTCGAAGGATCAATTCTGTTTTTAATGTATTCCGCAATTATATTTTCTGTAAGTTTGTTTAGCCACATAAAGTCTGTGTTTGTGTTTCATTTCTGAAATACTCAAGAAACCCAAATGATTTTCTTTAACCAAAACCTCAAACCCACTGAACTGAGATACTTATTTCTGAGACAAGTCACAAATTACTATAGTCTGGCTAACGAAAGTAGATACTGAAAAAGCGCGGCAAATTTAAAATATATTAGCATTGCAACTCTAAAATAAAAAGGAAAGGCGGAACAACTCACTTTGATACTTTGACATTTATTTTTATATTACTAGTGGATGCTTCCAATTTTGTCCGCTTTATGACGTGATTAAAAGTAGCTTATATAACTTGTTATCTTTTTATTAACTCCATACAAAACATCACGCGGACACGTCACTCCATTGTAGCGAAGTAAAGGAATAAAAAGAACAAACAAAAAATAACTTAAACGAATATGTACTTACTTAATGAAAATAAAAAAATATCAGGACATTTTGACCGTACTAACCTAACCTAAATATACGCAAGTAAACCATAAAGAAACATCAACAACACGACAACTTCGGCGTCAGAAATAGGAATACCATACACTAATTCTGATTTTACCAAATTTTTCGGAAAACAGATACAAATTAATTTTTTTTTAAAATAATATTGCCAAGCTTTTCTATATCTAATTAGTTAAGATATAGTGTACCTAATTACTTAAGCTATTTATTAGTACAACGTAAGACTTACTGTAGCTCTTTGTTGTGTATTATAGGTAGCTATATCATAGGTTAAGTGTGGCTGCGCCCCACCCCGCGATTGTCGTTGCAATAAAGCAGTGTGTTACTAGCTTCCGTGTTTGATACTCACCTGTCCCCGTGCCCGCAGATAGAACACGTGGCGACGAAATTTATTATAATTAATACATTAAAATGTCTGCTAACATTACGTTCGGTTTACTGTCAACTTTTGACCATCAGTCGCAAGAATGGTGCAGCTATAAATCTAGATTAAATCAATGGTTTATTGCTAATGATATAACCAACGAAAATGATAAGGCACAAATAAAACGACGGGCGATATTGCTAAGTGCTTTTAGCGAACAAACATACAAACTGGCTAGCAACCTGGCGCTGCCGAAGAAGTTAGAAGAAACAAGTTTTTCCGATATTTTGATACTTCTAGACAATCACTTCACACCAAAACGTGTCGGGTTTTCGGAGAAACATCGTTTTTTTTCGGCTATGCAACAGCCAGGCGAATCACACACTCAATGGGCTGCACGTGTCAGGGGATTAGCAGCACACTGCGAATTTAAGAACCTAGAAGAAGCATTGGTCGATAAGTTCCTCATGGGTTTATCGGCGGGGCCAGAGCGTGATAAGCTGTACAGTCAGGAGCAGCGGGACATGACATTGGCGAGGGCGGTGGACATCGCGGAGAGCGTGCGGTGCGCGCGGCAGGCGGCCGCCTGCCCACCGGCGACCTCCTCCACCACAATCTCTAATCAGGATGTTGTGTTCAGTATTACGAAGAAGGACAAGTGCAGTGTGTGTGGATATTCTAATCATAATTCCGACAAGTGTAGGTTTAAGAATTATAAGTGCAAAAAGTGCGGGTCCAAAGGTCATTTGCGTAAAATGTGTCAACAAAAAGATAGGATAAATTTTGTTGAGGGTGGTCTGGATAATGGAGACGATGATGACGGTAAGCTTATTCTTAATATACGATGTGTTAACGGCAAACCGATGACGGAAAATGTGAAGGTCTGTGGATTGATTTTAGAGTTCCAAATAGATAGTGGTGCGGCCGTAAGTGTAATTTCTGAAAAAACATATCTCGATAATTTTCAGAAAGTGCCGTTATCACCCACTAAGAAGGTTCTTATAAATTATTCGGGAGAAACAATGAAAACCTTAGGTTATGTCGGGCTTGACGTTTATTATGGCGGGATTTCACGCGTATTGGATGTGTATGTAGTGCGCGGGGGCGGACCGCCGCTGTTAGGCCGGGATTTCATTACAATATTTAATTTAGAAATTGCGCCGATTGTAAATCACATTGATTGTCAGAACAACACCTTTGTTGATGAATTATTGCAGAAATATCCAAATCTATTTTCCGATAGCTTAGGATGTTTTAATAAAGGTGTTGTATCGTTACACTTAAAAGAGGACCATAAACCATTATACTTTAAAGCACGGCCAGTCGCGTTTGCACTTAAGGATAAAGTTGACAACGAATTAAATCGTTTATTGAGCCTAGACATTATAGAACCAGTCGAGTATGCCGATTATGCTTCTCCTATTGTACCAGCTTTAAGAAAAGATGGTGAAGTCCGTATATGCGCTGATTACTCAGTTACAATTAATAAGCAATTAATTGTAGACAAATATCCACTTCCGACAGTTGAGGATTTATTTGCGAAGCTTTGTGGGGGTGAACAATATTCAAAGGTAGATTTGTCTAGGGCATATAACCAATTATTGCTTTCCGAAGAGAGTCAGAAGTATACCTGCATTAACACTCACCGCGGGCTTTTTAAATTTAAAAGATTAGTGTTTGGACTTGCAAGTGCTCCAGCTATTTTTCAGCGTACTATCGAAGGAATACTCAAAGGCCTAGAGGGTGTAATAGTTCTAATAGACGACATTTTAGTAACAGGATCTAGCAAGGAGCAACACATAAGCAGATTAAACTTAGTTTTGAAACGCTTAGAAGAAGTTGGGTTGACTGTACAGAGGAAAAAATGCGAATTCCTCAAAAATGAGATAAGCTATTTAGGTTACAAAATTGACAAAAACGGAATAAGAAAATCGCCAGAAAAAGTAGAAGCTATATTGAAGGCAACAAAACCAATGAACGTTACGCAATTGCAATCATTTCTAGGGCTAACGAATTATTACCGTAATTTTGTACCTAACGCTTCAAGCATACTAAGTCCGCTGTATAATCTTTTACAAAAAAAAAGCACTTGGGTTTGGTCTTCAGAGCACGATGCAGCTTTTGAACACGTAAAAAAAATACTGTCATCGGATAATACATTAGCGCACTTCGATCCAAAACAAAAGATTATATTAACGGTAGATGCGTCACCGAGCGGGTTAGGCGCCGTGTTGTCGCAACAAGATAGTGAAGGTATCGAGCGGCCCGTCTCATACGCGTCTAGGACATTAACAGCTGCAGAAAAAAACTATTCGCAGATACAAAAGGAGGCAACTGCAATAATATTCGGTGTAAAGCGTTATCATCAATATTTGTATGGACGTTCAATACCTTTTGTGTTGAAAACAGATCACAAACCTTTAATATCTATTTTCGGGCCACACAAGGGTATTCCTGAGGTATCTGCGAACAGATTACAAAGGTATGCGATGTTTTTAAGTGCCTATAATTACGTCATACAGTATGTACGGAGTAACCATAATAGCGCGGATTTTTTATCGAGAAGTCCGTTATCAATGCGTAGTGATAAGAGCGAGAAAGAAATAGCTAGTGAACCCGAGCGCGCCGCTTACGTGAACTTCATAACAGAAGGTAGTTTACCGGTTACTTTAACAGACTTACGACTGGAAGTCGAAAAGGATGCGATTTTAACAAAAGTTAAACATTATGTAATGTCAGGATGGCCTCGAAAAATTACGGACGTTCAATTAAAGCCATACCACATTTGTCGAAATGAAATCGCATATGAAAATGGGGTACTAATGCGAGGTCATAAAGTCATATTACCAGAGTCATTAAAACTAAAACTATGTCAAGAGTTACACAGTTCACATTTTGGGATTGTCAAAATGAAAGCCGAATGTAGGAAAAGATTCTGGTTTCCAGGCGTTGACGCTATTTTGGAGCGATTAGCAGCGGAGTGCGTGACGTGCGCGCAGCTGCGACCCGCCCCCCCACACGCGCCTCTAGCCCCCTGGCCGCAGCCGCCGGCACCATTTTATAGAATTCACATTGATTTCCTAGGACCAGTTGATACGCAAATGTACCTAGTAGTTGTAGACGCGTACTCTAAATGGGTGGAATGTTTTATTATGCCAGGTTCATACGGAACTAGACCCCTTATCGAGAAATTAAGCGAGTTTTTTTCACGGGTCGGTTTACCGCATACCTTGGTGAGTGATAACGGTACTTCGTTTACGTCAGACGAATTCAGAAAATTTTGCTTGCTTAATGGAATCAACCATGTTCTTACACCAACTTATCATCCATCCAGCAACGGTCAAGCCGAGAGTTATGTAAAAATCGTTAAAAAAGGACTAAAATCTATATTATTAGAGAATAAAAATAAAAAGGACATTACGATTAAATTAGCTAAATATTTATTCGATTATAGGAACTCGCAAAACAGTACCACAGGCAAGTCACCGGCAGAATTAGTGTACGGTAAACCGTTACGCTCGAGATTAGATTTATTAATTAGCGATGACGTCACGTCTCATTGTCCAGACTTATCTCAACATGTGTTGCGTAAACAGTCTTTACAGGTTAGACAATACGGTGGAAAAGCGCGTCCAGATTTCGTAATTAATCAAAAGGTATGGGTAAAGAAGTTTCTAAATAAGAACAAGTTTACATGGGTGAGAGGAGTAGTAAAAAAGAAGATTGGTTCCGTAGTGTACGTAATATTTATGCCGGAGTTACAAACTGAAGTAACTAAACATATAGATCAGATGAGATCGCTGAGTGAGCGTACCGAACATTACCCCAATACAAGCGATTACCACTGGGATGTAGAAATACCAGGTGTATTACAAGAACCCCCGATTAGTAGCAGTGTCGTACAAGATGAGGATCCCGCGCAAGCCAGCTCGTTAGAACAATGCGGCCTACACAGTCCTCCGCCGCCTCGCACTGATGGTACACTCGCTGACATGTGTGAGGCCGGAGCCAACAACCTTTCCGGGTCTCACGAGGACGACAGTTCACAATTCGCAACCCCACCGACGGAACCACCAGCTCCCATGCGATCAAGACGTGACCGGCCACGTATTGATTATAAATCATATTTTTAATTATATTTAGTAATAAGTTCAGTATGTTTGATTAACTGAACTAATAATGTAGTAACGATATTATATTCGTAGATTATGGTGGAGGGATGTTGTGTATTATAGGTAGCTATATCATAGGTTAAGTGTGGCTGCGCCCCACCCCGCGATTGTCGTTGCAATAAAGCAGTGTGTTACTAGCTTCCGTGTTTGATACTCACCTGTCCCCGTGCCCGCAGATAGAACACTCTTGAAATGATCCAACACGTACATACGAAACTTATTTTCGATTAACACAATTTTAGCAGACGTACGAATTTTTAAAACTCATTTTATAAAATGTACAAAATGGGTTTGTTTAAAAAATGCCTTTTTGGAATTAATTGTTCCTAAGTACTTTCTACTTAAAATACCCCAAATTGTAGGGTAAATATCCGATGGCAGTAACACTTTAGTGTTGTCATATAAAAATTTTGCAAAATTAACCAGTATCTACTTTCGTTAGCCAGACTATATTACAACGATTCTGGGCAATTTTACTTAAGCATCCGTACTAGATCTTCAGCTACCCTTTCGTTTTGCAACAGCACACAGCTACCACGTTTTTTTCCAACATCACATAAATTTTACACGTTTACTTTCATTCCCTTATATTTAGTACTTACTGCCCACTGTCCTCCTTAGTGATATCCAGACCAAACGCAGACATCTGCTGTTGGCCAGTGTCATCAGCTGCTGGAAGAGCCGGTAGATGTCTGCTGGGACCTGGAATTTATTTATTTACATGATATAGAAGAAATCCTTAGTCTATAGTAGTATGGTAAAGTAAAGTTTATGTTCTATATTGGGGAATCCTTTAACAAATTTGGAAGAAAATTGATGTATGTTGTTTTTAGGGAAATGTGTTTACTGTACACTGGGTTAAAGGGTTGTTTGACATTTGAATATAATGTCACCAGACATATAAATTTTCAGCATGTAAGTGTATACAGTGATAAACTAACTATGTTTATCAATTGCTCAATTTTATAATAAACTAGTTGACTATCTGTAGACGTATAATACTAGGGATACAAAAAAAATTTTAGTAAAATTTTGATACATCCATGTTTGTCATTATTGTTAATTAATTTTGCTGCCAATTCATTAATGCATTGATTTTTGTTTAGTTACACATCAGCGTAGTAAAAGTATTAAGTAGTAGTTATTAAGTATTAATGTGTATATAGTATAGTTTATATAGTTATGTTTGTAAAGAGATGTGAAGCCCAGAATTATAATATTGAATATTGGCAAAATTAATGCCCAAAGACAATTTTAATCATATGACTTTTTTAAAGTTATAGTATAGTATTATTTGTCCCGATAAGATCGTTGTTCGCTTAAAAGTGTTAAAATAAATATACCTTAAAATTAATGTATCCTCATTACTGTACATTTATCATATCATTACAAGAAAGATCAAAAATACAATCCCTTTCAAATACGTGTCCATAAATAAAAATTCATAATTGACAAATGTTCCCCATAGACATCAAAACCACGTGTTAAACAGAAAGTGTTAGCCAATAGAAGTCACTCGTAAGCCAATCAAAGCTCCAAGCCAAATACCGTGTCCGGCTAAAGTGTGTGTCCTTACTTTGGTGTGCTAGTAACCTGAGCTTTAACTGACCGATTTTCTCCTCCTCAGTCGGTTCGACTGGAGGTTCCTCTGTTATGGGACCTCGCATCAGGCCCAGGAGGACGCCGAATACGTATCTGTAAGGCAAGGAGGGCTATGAATAGTTGTTATGATTAAAAATAATTATCATAACCTAAAAAAACTAAATTAAAAAAAATTGTGATAAAAACAAAAGAAAGAGGGAAAGGAAGAAAAGTTTTTTTATATCATAAACAAGATAGTATGAATACAGATGAATGCTAGATAAAGGTTTTCTTTCAAGCAAAAATAGGATACTATTATTAAATGAAAGAAATAGACACATAAAAAGAATTACGAAATACGACACATAAAAAGTAACTAACAGAAGTTAACATTAATTCGTGCAATTATTTATTTCTATATACGGTCACAATACAGTTAGCAATTGATCAAGTGATTTTTTGATAGATTTGTCAGTCTATATATCTTTAATAGTTCATTTACGAATACTAGTCAATACAAAGATATAAGCAAGCTAAATCGGAAGGTAATTTTATAAAAAAAACGTTATAAGATTGATGCAATTTATAAACAATAGCATACATTAAAACAACTATAAATAGATAGTAGGGTAACACAGAAGCTATATTTAGATATACAGTCTAAGAAATATTGATATTTACCCATGACTTTAGTAAACCACAAAGAGCATGAAATTAATGATTAACATTAAATAACTTATCATGATTATATGCTTACATACATACTCGTACATCGTTACTGGCCCAAAAAGTGTATAAGGCGAAACCGTACCAAGTCATTTATATACTGATATTGACATAAATAATAATAACCAAACTTTGTACTCGTATAGATCATATTCGTCAGATCAATTATACTGTCTTAATACTTATAGTAATAATAAGGTATATATTTATAGTATGATAGTACGAAATACGTAATTTTTTTACTGTATACATATAATACAGCAACAAAATTCTAATTATAATTTAAAACGTTTGCAATAACTTATCATACACCAAGCAAAACTCCCACTGATTCAAGCAAACTTCCATTCGAACCAAGCTAAACTTCTACTAAACCAAGCCAACTCACCTAACTACGACCAAAGCGCTATATCCAATATAATAGAAGAGGTAGAAGAACATCTTGAAGAATCCAACAGCCAAATCCGCGGGCGGCATTTGTTGGAGATCTGCAATTTTCTGCTTTATATTCGAAGGGGATAAGGATGAAAATGCCGCGTAGATTCCGTCTTTTATGGACTGGATACCGCGTCGGAACGGATCTTTGCCAGCTCTGGAATAGAATAATGTTTTATTACGTTAGTAATAGAATCGCATAGTATGTTGATTTTATAAATAATTTAATAAGCCTTTGAGACCTGTGAGCTTTCCAGACCTTTGAGTGGCATTACTTTTTAATAAAAAATATGAGTTGATTAGATTTCCAGATAGTTTCGTCCATTGGAATATTGTTTGAAAATTACCTGATGGAATATCCATAGTTAAATCACATGTAAGTATGTCACTTAAAAAGCAGCATATACTCGAAAAACCACCTAGCTTGTTAGGTACTATCTATCGGGTAACACGTTCGTAGTGGCTACAGAAAAACTACCTCCACAGTTGCGGTTATGCAAAGCTCGAACTACCCCACAAGGTTTAAAAGGTTGTGTAAGTGTACTTCCTTATAGTTTTAAGAGATTCGCGATTTATACTCATGATTAATAACTAACGGGACTTATCGCGAATGTTTTTAAATAATAAAATTACCTTCAGTCAAGTCAGTCTGCCCGTGACCATGGCTGCTGCAACGTAGCCGAAACGTCGGGTTAATAAAGGAAACTTTATTATTTAAAAACGTACTTCCTTATACTAAAAGGATATCTATACTTTTGCTTCCTACATACCTATCATCATCATCATCTCCCATATACATATAAGCAGCCTCCCTGTTCTTGGGCCCACCCGCCGCATCCTCGCTCGCAGCCATCAGCCCTGACGCATGAGTCATTTCAAAGATGGCGTCTTCGCAGAAGTTCACGAAGGCTTCCAACTTCTCTTTGTCACCTCCTTCTGTCACTATGCTGTAGAAGAAGGCTCGTTTCGATTCCTGTAAGTGGAAGTGGGAAATTAACATGAATTAGTTTATTTGCACTTACATCTTTGACGATCTCCGTGATGCGATTGTTTAGCTGCCTGCACGCTAATCGTGAGATCCCAGTATCGATTACAGGTGGAGACATAGTTAAGAACTTCGTTTTTCTACTACTTTCAGTCTGGTCATTGATTATATATGCTCTATATGTATTTATCTATATATAATATGTATATATTTCTTATATATCTGTTGACTAATACCCTCAACACAAGTCTTAAACGTACTTACCACGGGGCTAGTTCAATTGGTGTGATATTGTCCAAAATATTATTATTATTATCTATCTCGCTTTATGAAAACACTTTATAATTAAACATACCACATCGAACCTACTTCTCCACAGATAAACAACCAAAGTGTCATATTACAACCTGTTCCATGTACACAGTACTTGACTACAATTGACTGACTATTGTTTATTTTAAATAGTAAGGACATTTCCTCTCATCCCTTATTAGTAATCTTTTCCGCACATATTGAAAAAATCCATAGAAATGTGTTATACACCAGAAAAATCAATTAGTTCTTACTTAACTTAAGAGATTGATCTTGATTTTTTCAGCATTCAACCAATTCATTCACATCTATGTGTGCACTGTGATCTCAATCTCAGCTCTATCCGCACCGAAACCTCTGCATAACAACCAAAACATTCCAAGCCACTCACCTTAATTTGCGGTTTCTCCCACTGCTCAATATTGGACTCCTTGATCTCGAAGTAGACCCTCTCGATTCTCTTGGAGCTTCCCATGATCTCGATGCGGCCGAGGAACGGCTCGAAGTAGTTCAGCACGGAGCCAGCCGTCTCCAGGAAACGAGCTAACCTGGATGGAAGATGATAGAAGATGTGTGATAGAAGTTTGGGAGTCATAGACTTATTGCGTCTATTCGTATTTGTGGTATATAAAATTATCGAGCGCTCATCTACTTGTTCATATTAATGAGACTACAAAACCCATATTTAAGTTAAATGTGACATAGGGTATATTGTATATTTGGCGCTCTATCTACTCCAAAAAGGATAGAAGCAGCTAAATATATAAGGACTTAGTACTCTAAATCTGCCACGTCGATTATTATAGTTATTATTCATAGACACCACGTAAATTTTACCTTTAGAAGACCTGTCTTGTATATAGAGCCACATTTTCCTAATGACATATATATCACTTTCTCTAATAGATAAACTTAGGAAATTGGAGCTTGGACAAGATTTAAGAGTTTCTAGTAAAAGTTCAAAAATAAATGAGTTTGTTCTGGTATCTTACTTTTCTAGATGTACAAAAGTATTTGTTCTAGAACCTGCGTAAACTATCTTTTCAATATATAAAAATAAACACTCGGAAGCTATTTTACCTAGGTTCATTGGGCATATGCTCCGAAAGATTGGTGAGGAGGATGGCCAAGTTAAAGCCGATTTCTTTAGCTGGCTCATGGAATCGATCGCAGAAACCAACGTAGTCCATCTTCCCATCATGGTTCGTTTCACAGCAAGCTAACAGGAATTCTATTTCTTCCCTGTTGAGAAAAAAAGACAAATAGTCAGGTACGAGTATTTATAAACGTATACATATTTTAGTAACACGTTTACTTACATTTTATTTATATCAAACATTACCTTAACTCGCCATACGGAAAAGAAAGAGGATAATTTTTTTAAGTTTTTATGATAGAAATTTAATTAAAAAGCCATTCGGTTCATTTGTTAAAAACACAGGTCATTTTAAGTGTCCTTAGTTCCATTTACTTAAATACAGAAAACATTACAATATATATATATATATAAAATTTAGTTACAAGTTCCTAATGTTAGACTTCCATTTCTTATATTATTAAAAATGACAGGAATCTTTAAGTAAATAACTTACGGCGTATAACTCTTCTGTTGTTCCATTTTCTCCTTGAAATCCTTGGGGAGAACCCATCCGTCGTTATTGGCGTCAATCTCTTGGAAGCTGGCACTTGAGGTCAGGTCTTTGAGCTTCAAGAACATGTCAAAGTACTTCAAAATCAGCTCCACATTCGACGCTGACTCCACTAGTGTGTCTACCATCTGTTTTCCGATGGTACCTGAGAATTGAACGAATGAATGAATGAACTGAATATAGCAGGACAGTGACGTCATAAGTTTATATAAAGAACGAACAAAACAAAAAAAACACTTTAGGGCAGCCACAGGTTATCGTGTCCATCTCGGTAATTGTGGAGGTAGTCATTCCATATGCCCATCTCAAACGCACGTGTTAACCAGATGGTCAGGACTCAACATGACAGGTGGTAAATCATGTCATCATTTAAAAGCATTTACTAATATCTGTTTCGAGGAATAAGTAAGTTTTTTCAGGATGTTTCCGAAACCGTAGTTGATACATTTGATTGGCATTTTAATAATGACTGAAAATAACAAATATCCTTACCATTAACAACATTTCCTTCCAGCATAGACAGCATCATAGTGATCATGTCCTTTTGCAAGTTGAGCAGTTCCTTCAACAGGTCGACCTGCGACGAATGCTTCGACAGCTTGTCTTGCATGTGAGAGAACAGAAAGAGGAACCCTCCCACTGCATCCCATAATCTGTGAAAAAGATGCAAGTATAGTATAAAAAAGGTGACGTTAGGAGTACCTATAACCGCCGAGAGTGTATGAGAGGATGTATGAATATCAATGAAGCGAAAGTGGTCTGTCAGGATCGGGATAAATGGGGATCCGTGATCTCTGCCTACCCCTCTACAGGGAATCAGGCGTGATGTGTATGTATGTTTGAATACATTAGGAAAAAAATGTAACTGGCTGCCTTATTTCCGACAGTTTCATGCAGTACGATATCATGACAAGCCAGGGTACGAAGCGAATGTTTAGTGGGTCTGTACCAACAACAGAGAAATTCTTGAATTGATATTTGGTCCTTCGAAATCTGCGCTTCAGTTCTTTCCAACGAGATTATTCTTTCCTTATATATATGATAACTTCTATTTATAAAAGCATTATCCTTGTCTGAAATGTATGTACATTATTTACGTCTCTACTTATCGACGAGGCAGAAAACTATTCATCACCATCAATCAGAAATATTAGGTACAATATTCACTACCAATCTTTTTAATTTTAATCAAGTAACCAAAAAACTAAAATTCAGGTAGTATTATCCCATCACAGCACCAAAGACCACGAAGTCTTAACTAAACCAAGATATCTAACCTGGAATGTGCCAAAGCCTGTTGGTTCTGCGTACAGGGCCCCTGAATGACTTCAGTCAGCGTGTTGAAAACTTGCGAAGCGACACCTATCGCCTTAAAGAAGTTTGCTTTGCCAGCTGGGTCGATTAGTTCCTGGAAAAAAATAAGACGCAGACACATTTAATTATGGCAATTAAATGAATAAAGTATGGAAAAGAGGGAGTTCTTATAAAGCTTCGGAATTAAATTTCTGTTCATAATATCTATCATCATCTATCTATCATGCATGCTCTTATAGTTTTAGGAGATTCGCGATTTATACTCATAATTAATAACTAACGGGACTTATCGCGAAAATTTTTATATAATAAAGTTACCTTTATTATTAATCCGACGTTTCGGCTTCGACCAAGGCTACTGCAACGTAGCCAAAACGTCGGGTTAGTAATAAAGGTAACTTTGTTAGTATATAAAAACTTATGCGATAAGCCCGTTAGTAATTATTCATGCATACTTTTTATTAACATAAGTGAGATTTCAAAGTCTTTTACAAATATTATTATAACTATATGATATGACATCACCGCCCCAATATTTGCTAAAGTGGCTTTGGAGATACTAAATCTACCCCTAAAGGGATTGAAGGACGTAATTGTATTGTAAATATTAATGTTTTATCATTCAAGCGCCTGAGTATCTCGATAGAGATTACAAATACATACAATACAAAACAATACAAGTATGTTAAAGTTATTACCTTGCTAGAGTAATGCCAATAAAAGTCCATGATTGACTCCTGAAGACGCAGTAAGTAATCCACAGTACAGATCACCACGTTTACTGTTGTTGTATTACCAGCCTGAGTTCTTAAGTAGTTCTGCCATTCTGAAATTCACACATACATATTATATAATATACAATTCTTACAGTGAAAGATTACTTTATTATTTATATAAGATTATTATATATTTTTGAAAAGTTGGTTGAATTAAAGGCAATTGATTTGGAGTATTGCTAGTGCCCGTATACAGCAATACGGTTCACTACGTATCACAGTGGTCTACCTGGTAAAACTAATATTCTATTGGCTTTAAGTGGGTCATACCTAACATGCCTTCGAAATTTCGGAGATGGGCACTCAAGAACACAATAAAAAGAGAGTGTCATAAGTCGTGAAGCGTACATTTTTGTTTTTTTCTCTCAGTAAGTGATTTTTATATAAAATTTTTTTAAATTCCTAGCTTACATACCAAGATTGTGCCCCTCACAAGTGAGTTGTATGAACCGGAAGAGGGCGCACGTGAATTCAGCGTCATGCATGTTTTTCTCACCAGCCGCCCCTTCTAAGCCAACGCCGAGACCTACGAAGTAAAGATTAGGGTTTAAAGTAATGCCTGTAGATCTATGATCTTATATGTCAATGTAAATCAATGACTGTAGATCTATGAAAAATATTACCGCTGTCACCTTAAATGCGTTTTCGGATAAGTATACTATTAAAATAGTTGGAATCTTCATACTTTTCTGTTATTGAAAAAAAAAAATTTAAGTTTGCTGCCGATTTTTTCCCTGTAGATGTATGATCATATATGAAGTATTTCAGTAATTTGTCATCAAAAATATTAACGCTGTCACCTTTACTGCGCTTTCACATAAATAAACTATTAAAATAGTTGGAATCTTCATACTTTTTTGATATGGAAACAAAATAATTATGTAAGTTAGCTGCCGATTTTTTCCCTGTAGATGTAAGATCATATATGAAGTATTTCAGTAATTTGTCATGAAAAATATTAGCGATTTCATTTACGTTAACTATCAAAATAGTTAGTCTTAAAGACAAATTATTTCAGTTTGCTGCCGATTTTTAAAAAGGGCATATAAATCAATGAACCAGCCAAAATGATGGTGATCCATCATCTCGGATTTTTTCAAATAAGGATATACATAAACATAATGTCATATGCAGCCATGCACCTAAGGTTTTTTAAATATACGATGAGTTTTATTCAAAAGAGATATGATTAATAACTAACGGGACTTATCGCGTATGTTTTTATTTAATAAAGGTAATTTTATTAACCCGACGTTTCGGCTACGTCGCAGCAGCCATGGTCACGGGCAGACTGAGTTGAGTTGTACAAAAACATACGCGATAAGTCCCGTTAGTTATTAATCATGAGTATAAACCGCGAATCTCTTAAAACTATTATTATTATAATTTATTATTATTATTAAGTTAAGCCCTACCATTACAGGATAACCCTAATGCGGTAGAGTAACACGATTTTTACAAAAATAAACGTATAACAAAAATATAACATTGCTATCTAATATCAACTTAATCTATAACATAAAATATTATATACCCAAACGTGGTATATATCTTTTACTCATAAATTCAAATTAAGTTATATACAATAAAACAAGGAATTAAAACTAACAAAATATTTACAAACTTAAAACTAATTAAAATAAATTACCTATAAATTAAATATGTCTAAAAAATTGTCGCTGTCATTGGAGCGCAGAGTGCCCAATATGCTGGCAGCATTCCCCCTCTGAATAGCCAGACTAATTCTTTGGCGGAGGAAGCTACCAGCTAATAGTAACGTGGTATATATATTTTAATTATAAAAAGAGGTACTCTGTCTTTTCTTCTGCGTGATGTGTATGTATGTGATGTGTATGTATTCATTCATACCTTCAGCCTTGGTGTTCCTCTCGAATGCGTCCAGGTCTAGCACGGAGCAGGAGTTCATGAGGCCAGCGATGGAGGTGAAGAACCCGACGTCTTTCTTGTCTTTCAAGTGGTTCAGCATACCCTGGGAGTAGAGGTTTTATAGCAAGGAGACATGAGAGAGGTTTTATACTAACTAGTGACCCGCTCCGGCTTCGCACGGGTATAAAATATATAGCCTATTCCACTATTTAATGGATGTTATTATACATATAAACCTTCCTCTTGAATCATTCTATCTATTAAAAAAAACCGCATCAAAATTCGTTGCGTAGTTTCAAAGATTTAAGCATACAAAGGAACATAGGGACAGAGAAAGCGACTTTGTTTTATACTATGTAGTGATACACATCACGTCTGATTCCCTGTAGAGGGGAGACATTTCACGGATCCCCATTTGTCTCGATCCTGACACACTTTCGCTTCATTGATACTCATAGACCTCCTCATACACACTCGGCGGTTATAGGTAATTCTAACGTCACTCTTTTTCAATATAGGATATATATTGAACGTTAACCTTTTTATTTTATTTTCTATGGACTAAACCTCGGAAACATTTATTTATAATCACATATCTGACACCATTATATTAATTTCCAATTTGATATGCTGAAGAATATTATCACAACATCGTGAGGAAAATTACCTGTTCCTCAAAATGGTAATATGTATGCAAATAACGACATTGCTTACCTATCACATTGAGTAATGTCTATCTGGCAACACGTAGGTAAGAGGTGCCCATAGAATTACTACCTGCGTAATTTCGTAGAGACATACCCGAACCTCAGACTACCCCGCAAGGATTGGTCGTGAACGCATTTATAAGTTTATTTAATGTTTTTCCTAATTAAACGTCACATTCTTACCATCTGAATATCGATATTTCCTCCCCTCAGTATAGAGATTCCCAATTCCAAAGTCTTCATCACCATTTCACTGGGCACGCCTTTAGAAGCTGAAATGTGCAAGAGAACCATCTCTGCTACCCCTCTATCTGCTAAACGGGCTTGATGGAACAGCAGTTTTTGTTTTTCCATTTCTTGTTCCTGAAAGATAAAAAAATATTAATATATTGAACGTCACGTGTAGAGGGGCAGGTCTAATAATAATGTGTTGTAAGATAATCGCAGTTCAATATTACTTTCATCATCATCATCAGTCAGTCTGAATCCACTGTTGGACATAGGCCTCCCCCAAATGACGCCACTTCTCCCTGTCAGTGGCCGTTCGCATCCATTCGATGCCAGCCAACCTGCGCAGGTCGTCTTCCCACCTTGCTTACACATATTACTTTAGTAATTGTGTAAATTTAGAGGTACCGTTTTGAGTGTAAGTAACAAATTACGTCTTCAAAATAGCGATATTTGTCACTTTTGCTATTTGCAATTTTATACTGTTACTGAAGTGTTATTAAAAGGATATTTTGATCAACGGTAATCTAGGAAATCCTTTTATAAAGAAGCGTAGTTATTAAAGAATTGAATCATGTTCAGTTCAAAAATAAGACGTACCAGCTATCACATAATAATATCAACATTATGATACAGTTAAACACTTGTTTTGAAGTGACCATAAATCAATTACATTAATGCCCTGTACTCTCAATGGATCATAACCTTTTTTATCTATGTATTCTTTATAAAATTATCAAAAGTTATTTTAATGAAGTTCCATTGATAAAGATTATTTAGGTAAAAAGTAGAAGATACTTTTAAAGTAGCATTTATACATACCATAAACGTTTCCATAGTTTTCTGCATGAAATCAGACATATTTCAAATACTTTTATTTGTTCTCAAATATTACTATATTTATACTATATTTACAAAGATGTATGCGACCCGGCGAAATGTTGCATTTGAATAAAAATTTATAGTCTACATACACATCAGGCTCATTTATCTACAGGTAAGTATACAGAAATCCTCATTTTGCCTCATCTTGACAAACCACTTCTTTGAATTCCATACACCTCCTCATACACAATCACTTCACCATTCCGAAAAGAAACGCTTCAGACACATACATTATACATATATTCACGTCTCTACATTCCATTCGTACGGGAATACATAGAGACTGTTATCAATCAATCAGCCTATGTCAGTCCACTGCTGGACGTAGACCTCCACAAAACACGATCACTCGAGGCCCTCAGCCAACCACTACCAGCATAAGACTGTACGTACATAAGGTCCACAAATTTCCTTCGAAACTCACATGTATACTAGCGCCCTCTCCCTCCCCCTCTGGTTCTCCACCCCCACTCTCTTCTTCTTCTTCACCGCCTTCTTCTTCTTCCTCTCCACAGGATTTGGCTATTATGAACGCGTACGACATGTACAGAGGGTCTTCCTGTAAGAGATACAATCAACACATATAGTAATATTTTCAAAAGATTCGCGGTTTTATTTATAGTGCATGGATAATATTTCCTACTTTCTCGTATAACAGTGTTTAAAGTGACATAGTCTCATCATACTGTATAGTATTATATTATCTGTGGTCTCATTCTGAATTAGCAGTTAAATTTTAAGTTAAAGAATTTTGACAGATGCTTCTTGATTCATCTTGTATGTAAAGAAAACTACATAATGAGCTAAATACAACAACTGAATATACTAACTGAACTAAATTAATGAAATGAGATTGCAATCCCTTTCACAATGCAACAATAATTCATAATTTTCTCTTATTTGTTAGTCTTCGGATGATACTTATATAAAGCGAACTAGCTACCATTCTTCCCAGCATATCGTAAAAGGTGACTAAGACACTAGGAATCAATGGAATCTAATGAACGATCGGTGAGAAAAATGTCACCAATCATATAACATCACAATCTCAATATTGCTAATAAGTGACCAAGGAGATGTTTTCATGTCCACAAGGTTTTGTTCACCCTGGAAGGGATGAATGGACGTGAATATATATGTGTATATAGTCGTATGCTAGTTGCGTAGACTAGAAACTAGGCTAATATTTATCATAATACTGTACCTGCAAAGCTCCAGAGCGCTCAGTCATGGCTCCTCGGCAGAATGTGGTGACCAGCTGCGTCAGAGGATCTGGTTTCCCTTCTTCCTCCACCACGTCACTCTTCTTAAGCTCTGCATCTTCAAACGATTGCTGGAAGAGACGACAATGAAATGAAATATAGAGTTATCAACGTTTGACTATATTTTATTTGGAATATAAATGTTTGGGAAATTTTAACTATTCTTTAAAATAGGTAATTTACAGCACTTATTCACGAAGAGGTAGATCATTCAACGTGGGTCGGTGATTATTTGGTAAGGTTTTGCAAAGATCAAATCGTATATAACCTACATACTCGCCTGTTATAGGAGCTTCTAAAGTGACTCAAAGTTAAAAATTCACCATATAGGTAGTATTCAACGTAACAAGTCAATTGTCGTTCATAGACATTGTATATGCCTTCCTATCCTGAACCTTGGATTAGGTAACTTTGTTGATTAAAACATTGTAAAACAAAAAGTATACATGATACTCACTGTTAGGTCTTCGATCATGACCTCTTGTCCAACATTTTCTTCTTCCAACCAGAGCTCGTAGTATGTCCTTGCGAATATATTGCAAGCTCGGTGCCTGAAATTTGCCACCACAATGTTGGTTTATCAAATTTAGCTTTAGAAATACGTACATAGTAACAATGATTTAGTAGTAGTTACTAGTAACGTGGTGTTTGGTTTAATAACCAGATAATATCAAATTTAGATATTGAAATACGTACATAACATTGATTTCTATTGTAGGTTGCATTGAGTCCTACATGGAAAGAGGAAGCTTCCTACCTGGGCAGATGTTCGTCCAGGCTAATGGCCTGAGTTGGAAATTTGTATATATCTTGTTTCCGATAAATATTTCACTTGCGCGTTCTAGGAATTGATTAGTGTGCAATTATTATTTTATATTCTTGGCGGCGTCATCTGTGGTAATTATGTTTAACTAATTGCAATCTAGGTTTACTTATGTTTCTCTGTGTGTGTGGCGCTCTAGAGGTCGCCATACTATTAACGTGCTATGTCGTGTTCTGTGGCGATAAATGGTTTGCAACCGATTATGACGAAAACACTTATTGAGACTCTTCACCATTTCATATCATTGCCATTAAATTTAAGTCATTCTTTTTACAATAACTGAAAAGGTAGATGTAATAGGACTTTTATTAGGTATTGTGATGCTATACATAACCTCAAAGAACAATTTTTAATGCATTTTTGTCTTTAACAACTGGCTTAGGCTAATCGTCAATACGGATTGCCATCATCAAGAAAAAAAAACAACAGGTTAATCATTACGGTAGATTATTCTAAAACATTTAAAAGATCATGGACGTAAGTAAATGTAGGGGGTTAATCTTGAATTAGGGCTCATGTTAAGCACTCTTGTAAACCTACCGACTAATCTTGTACAAATGCGTTGACCTCAAACAGGCAACAGCCGCGCGCTTTCTGGCTGCGCATAAAACCTTTTTCCAGTTGCAACTTCTTTGTTTTGGCTTAGTAGCCTTTTATCCAAAGCAGCGTGCGAAGAAAAGTTAATTTTGAGGTTAGGAAAAAAACACAACAAATTTTATCATTCAATTCAATCTGTTATTTGTTTGGTGGAATGTTAAAATTCTATTCAACTTCAACATTTTATAGTTGTTTTAAATGGGTTGAAGAGAGGAGTATTTACTCCTTTACATAATAATTTGATTCGAAAGGTTAGGTAACACACACTAGATTTAAAAGAGCACACTATCATGCAAAGTTAATAACGAAACACGTCACGTCACATACAATTCAAGCTTCTGCAAACCAAGCCTAAATTCACAGACAAACAGTGAACAATAACCTTGGCAAGGAATGTAACGACGTCTGTCTGAAGCAGGCAATCACGGCCCGTTTCCTCTGAATGGATACCACAGAGCGGTAAACGTTCTTACTCATTTGTTGGGGGTGGTCGATCTAGAGGGAGAAAATAGGGAACTTAGTCCTGTCTTAATTTACGATTCATTCTTCAGCCTTTCAGTAAGTTTATCTCGTACATATTTATCATAGATATTAATTAAAAACATTGCATTTTAGAACATAATAATGTTAAGGTAATAAAAATAAAATATTGAATTCAAATACGAGAGTAGAAAACTACCCGCATTTCATACGGTAATATTGCTACCACAACATAATTGGTAGGTATATACAGGTATAGGTATATACATATATTATTCTCATACCTTTAGCCTGTGTCCATTTTGATAGACACAGAATAAGAATCAATATTATTGGCCGTAATTAGACTTCACTGGTAACTAGTAAATGAACTAAGTATTTATTAACTACGGTTACTTACCATATGCAGTCCAAACAGCACTTTGCTCATGGCCACGATCCTTTCTACGGTGTCATCGATGATCTTGGCTTTGTTCTCGGCCGCTGTCTCCATCGCAGTCGTGGTTTTTGATTTGGAGCCCAATTTGCTGAAAGGGAAGGGATAAATTGTTATCAATCAACAGCCTATGTCAGTCCAATGCTGGACGTAGGCTTCCACACGGGTATGCCACAAAACACGATCACTAGAGGCCCTCACGCAATTAATATTCAAAAAGAATTCTAGAGTGGAACTCGCGTGATGTTTATGTATTCAAAAACATACATACATATTCACGCCTCTACGATCCCAACGTGATAGGCAAATACTATTGAACACCACCTAGAACGATCTTTCTTGCTTCACTCACACCCATTAACATTATTATGCAAGTGTTTATGTATGTATTTAACGTCCAACAGTTCCAAAATTAAGTGAAAAACTTAGTGTTTTTATGAGGCGACATTGAATCTCCACATATCATGTGAAAATTGAATTTGAAGGGGGCATACATGAATTTTTCTCACACCTCACAGAGTTGTTTCTATGAAACATAGATCGCTATAAATATGTAAATTTTGTCTTTGATGTTGTTTTTTTCTCGTCTCTCTATTCATGAACTTGTTAAAATATCTAACCTGTACAAATAGTGTTGCCAGGACATTTCGTCAGCCGGATCTATTTTGTCTGGCAACGTCAGCTGCGTCTTCGCGAATTCAGACACGTCTTGTTCTGTCATTTTCTGCAGGATAAATAAAACATATTATTATATACATACTTTACTATATTCCTTTTATTTATATTCTACATAATTCTACGTCTGTAATTCTCCAAAAAACGAATTGTTAAAAGTATCCTGTACGTCAGTTAGCAGTAAACAAAGATTCATGAAATTTTTAGATACTGACTATCCTGTATCCAAAAATGTCCACCACTGATCGTAATCTAGGGAACTTAAGTTAGTATTGTAGGATTCACTGTGTCCTACAGGAAAAGAGGAAGCTTCCCACCTGGGCAGGTGTTCGTCCAGGCTAATGGCCTGACTTGGAAATTTGTATATCTTATTTCCGTTAAATATTTCAATTGCGCGTTCTAGGATATTGACTGATGTAATTATTATTTTATTTCTTGCTGGCGTCATATGTGGTAATTATGTTTTAACTAATTGCAACTTAGGTTTTTCTCTGTCTGTGGAGCTCTTGAAGTCGCCACAGTATACTAATTATTAGTATAAGTGTTAATATATGGTGGAAAATCTTAATAATAACTGTCGAATTTTTTTCTTAAAGTTCTTAAGATTCTAATATCTATATTTATATGCAAAACTCACCTTCAAAAAGCGGTCTTTACAATGCTGTACCAACTCCTGCTCTCTGCCAGCAAAGAGGTTCAGGCCCACAGGCAGCAACCTCTTTAGACAAGCCACCATCAAGGAGGCTTGGACCTCCTTGTCTTTATCACGCTTCTTGTCACGATGTTTCTTCTTTTTCTACAAGTCAAAGGTGACGTTTTAGTGACAGATCTTAATATTTTCTTGGCTGGTTCTATTGTTTTTTTGTAAGTTTGGATTCTCCTATATTTTGAAATAAAATGATGCTAACCATGTATGTATGATTGTAAATCTAACTAGATTACCGTGGTTACACTAGTAAAATAACGTATTAAAAGGTTTGAGTAAACGAATAATAGCTTGGTTTTGTTTCATGAATTTAAATTTCGTCCATTATCACTATATATAAACTTCTTATATTGAAGTGTAATGTTATTCTTTATACAATAATTTAATCTTAAAAAACTATAGTGTAAAATTCAAAGCTTTGCAGAGTCCTGATATGTATATGTATTTGCATACTATTTTAAGTAGATAAAATTATGTAATAAGGAACTTAATGAATGTGTTTAAATTACATATATACTTAAATATAGTAAACAATTGTTAACTAGACTAAATAAAACACAGAAAAAGCTACTCTAGACACCGTAAAACATTGCTAAGCATGAGTAACAGCTAAATAGGTAGTGGTAGGGATAGTGAACTACTTTTCTATGCTACATGTCATTTTTGCTAATCTATTGAGTTTAATTCAAAAGCATAAATATTACTAACTTCTATCACAACAGTGACACAACTTAAATTCAAGAATTTGTTTTATATAAACAGTTAAGACACGCCATCTGCGTGTTTCTTTTAGAAATTTATCCATTCGACACTAAGCAGTTCATACACTAACACATAGATGTCACTAGTAAATTTCACCACTGGGCAAATTTTACACATGTCACAACACAACTTTCCTAGACAATTTTTCTACTTAATAATGATGCAACATAGATACGATGTTGGCAAGGGAAACATTTTACACAAGTTTTCTAGACTATTCTTCTACTAAATAAAAATACAATGACCTATGAAATACAGAGATACAAGGTTCATCAGGCAAACATATTACACATGACACGTTAAATATTTCCTACAATATTTTAACCGAGTCATGACAAAAGTTTTCCAGACTATTTTTCTACTAAATAAAGATGCAATGTTATTAATTATGTGAGACCGGGTCAAATCACTATCACGGGCCTATGCAACTGGGTCGAAACGTCGGGCAAAATAAAGGTAATCATATATCTCTATAAATTTATCGTGATTTGACCCGGTCTCACATAATTAATAAAATGAGTATAAATCGCGAGTGTTTAAAAATAACTAAAAGATGCAATGATGCAACATATATTATGAGTCATGCCTTACCTTGCCTCCGCCTTGCGGCGCCCCGTCCATCACTGTGGTGACTCTTCGCGTCGCAGTTGGCATAATGAGCACCTAAAAGGTTAAGTGTACACAGAATGGTGAATGAGGAATTAATGTTCACAAATGGCGGACGGAAGATTGTACTTTGATGGAGGGTAACAAATATATGGGTAGAAGTAAATGAAACTGGGTTATTTAAGAAATATTTAACTGTTTCATGGAGTTACAAACGCATATATTTATGTGAAAAAATGTTCTCTTTTATACATAATAGTGAAGCTAAATTAGAACGGTATACGTATAAATATATTTAGTTGAAAAGAAACATTTTTGTTTATACTTTCGGTCGTTTTTCTATACGGTTGATCAACTTAGAGATTCTAAAATTAAATATACAGCCTCAATTTTATAAAAAAAAATACGATGAAACTATAATTTAAGTTAAACACAGATGAAGACAAATGAAATTTAATCCACAACATGGTAATGTGATCATTAACGAGATGTTTTTACATGCACGTATGAAGATAAAGTCAAAGATAGTTATAATTACGAATTCAGATTGTCAACTGATACCAGTACATTCTACTAACTGAACTTTACTTTCCAATAGTAAAGGAAAACATCGTGAATAAAAGAGAAACTTTGATGAAATTTATGCAACAAACAATCTTAAGCTGTTTGATTGTAGCCTCACAAGGAAGTCAAAATTATTTTTTGGTCCGTTTCAATTTGTGGTAGATAAATTACAAATTAAATTAATACGTCGGCAACAACTAGCTTAGATAACCTTTTTTATTAAATGCTTTGTTTTTGTTTATATACTCAATATTTCTTGTACTAACTTTCAATAACAACATAATATATTTAGTATTATGTTATTACTTACCATATTATCAATTTCGTTAGCAGATATGAAGTTCTGTTCCTCTTTCAAGAAGTACTGACTCTTGGACCATATGTTGAATATTTCGGCCACGTGGTTGTAGAGTTCTTCGGCCTCTGAAATAACAATAGAGATACCAAATATGACCAAAAGACTTACTGTCTTTGGGTATAGTATATCTATAATTATTATGTATATTATAGAAACACAGAAAATGTACTTATTCTGTATCTATTCGAGTTGTAATAATATTGGAACTTGACTTTTTGCAAAATAATGTTGTAATGGGATATCTAATGAAAGTTTGATAAATACATACATTTGCCATGACCATCAATATCGCAGTGGTTTAGTGACAATAACAGAGCATTTTGATGTTATTTGGCCACTTGAAACCCACTTTTTATCTAATAATCAGTCTACAACGTGTGAGATAGTAAACATTGACACTGATTTAATGGTCTGTCGCCTAAAAATTCAATATATCAACCAGTAAGATCTGCTTTAATAGTTCGTGTTATTTACCTGGTACATTATTTCTTAACCAGTGATTCCTTTGCAGGTCCACATACTTAATGAGTAAAGGATAGAAGGAGTAAATATCGCGGACAAGCAGCTGCCAATCTTCTTGTATTTGGGACTCCACTTGTGACGTATCGTCCGTTGATGACTGAAATAATAAACAATATAAATTATGTGGCAAAGCATCTATGAGTTGGTGGTAAACGTATGAACGATTATGCTATGTCAGAACCGATAGAAATGAAAACAAGTGATCTCTGCCTTCCTGTGATTTGTATGAATTCGAAAAACATCGTCCATGATGCCATTGTTCAATTATAATTATTCTCAGAAAGTATGGTATGGATTAATAATACCCATTTTCTAACCCACAGTCCAATAGATTCAATTTATCCTATTCCCTTGCATATTACCTTAGATCCTTGCATATTACGATATATGGAGAAATCAAACAAGCTATATTCTACTAAAATCCTAATCTTACCAAAACAACATTTATTTTCATGTCAAATACGTGAGTTCGATGTGGCTATAGAATTACAATCTTCGGAATTGTGGAGATGGAAACCTGAACCTCCAACTACTCCGCAAGGGTTAATGATCGTGAACGCGTTAGTCTTTTGCCAAATACCACAACAAGTAAACCTACCTTTACAAACCCTTTCAAACTTTCTTCTTTATTTTTTTGTTATATTGCATTACTCAATCAACACTTAAATAATTCCAAAAGTTTAATTTCCCAAACAACAAAGCAACGGACAACAAACTTCATATGCTCAAATAATACAGAACTGTATGGAAACTACAAATATTATTCATTTAATCTTTAAGGTAATTACATAAGTAGTACTAATATGAAAAATTATTACCTAGTGTCAAACCATTATTATTAGTATATTAAAAAAAAAATAATAATATTTGGACATTATTACACCAACTGAACTAGCCCCTTGGTAAATACAGTTAAGACTTGTGTTAAGGGTACTAGTCAACATATATTAAAGAAATGTATACATATTATACATATATAGAATATATAATAAACGACAGGCCGGAAAACAGTAGAAAAGCGTAGTTCTTAACTCTGTCTCCACCGGGAATCGAACCCGGAACCTCACGATTAGCGTTAAGGCAGCTAAACGATTGCGCCACCGAAGTCGTCGTAATTTTCATACTACCTACCTTAATAAACCCTCTCAAACTCTCTTCCTTATGGAACATATTGTCGGTTCTCTTCCTCACTCTTTCAGCTAGAGGCAAGAATGATTCTCTCAACAACTCCTCTGAACTGTTGATGATGATCTGCTGCGTGTATGTGGCTATTCTGGTCATCCAGGGTGAGTTTTCGTTGCCTGAAAGGGATGGAAATTGCTATAAAATTGGTATCCAAGATCGGTTAGTGGACGATTAATTGGTAAGAGGTTATACCAACCATTTGATGCTGATAAACGTGTCTATTTCACGATAAATCTAATGCTATAAGTTACAACTTATAATTTTGCATTTTTACTCCAACATATTCATTACGGTAGTTTTCGGTATATTATTCTAATGTTTTAGTATGTTTTATTTTTAACATAGTCTGACGTGCATAATAGTGATTAATACCTATATTCTTCTTGATGAGCTTCAGGACATTCTTTAGCAGTTGATTCATATGCTCCGCTGTTACCATGGTGACGTGGTTCCTGGATATACACAAAAAAAAACTGGAATTTTAGTATAACCTTAACTACAATACAATACAACAACACTAATAACAGTGAAATGAACATATCATGAGAGAACCTGCTTTTAGACGTCAACTTGGAACGAATGTGAACTTTCCATTGAAGACGATTCAATGTAGCGATAAATGAACTACTTCACAATTCTGAAAAGGCCACTTGAACCTTTGACAACCAACAACAAAGCTTGTATATAATGTTAATGCTCATGTATGCAGGGGATTATGTTAAAAATCACTACATAGTATTAAACAAGGTCGCTTTCTCTGTCCCTGTGTCCCTTTGTATGCTTAAATCTTTGAAACTACGCAACGGATTTTGATGCGGTTTTTTTTAATAGATAGAGTGATTCAAGAGGTAGGTTTATATGTATAATAACACCCATTAAATAGTTGAGTAGGCTATATATTTTATACCCGTGCGAAGCCGGAGCGGGTCACTATAGTCTGGCTAACGAAAGTAGATACTGGATAATTTTGCAAACTTTTTATATGACAACACTAAAGTGTTCCTACCATCGGATATTTACCCTACAATTTGGGGTATTTCAAGTAGAAAGTACTTAGGAACAAGTAATTCCAAAAAGGCATTTTTAAAACAAACTCATTTTGAACATTTTATAAAATGAGTTTTAAAAATTCGTACGTCTGCTAAAATTGTGTTAATCGAAAATAAGTTTCGTATGTATGTGTTGGATCATTTCAAGAGCTACAGTAAGCCTTACGTTGGTCTAATAAATAGCTTAAGTAATTAGGTACACTATGTATTAACTAATTAGGTAGGGAAAAACTTAACAATTTTATTTGAAAAAAAATTAATTTGTGTCTATTTTCCGAAAAATTTGGTTAAATCAGAATTAGTGTATGGTATTCCTATTTCTGATGCCGAAGTTGGCGTGTTGTTGATGTTTCTTTATGGTTCTTTATGGTTGACTTGCGTAAAGTTAGGTTAGGTTGACTTGCGTAAAATGTCTTGATATTTTTTTATTTTAATTAAGTAAGTACATATTATTCGTTTAAGTTATTTTTTGTTTCTTTAATACGCTACAATGGAGTGTCGTATCCGTGTAATGTTTGGTATGGAGTTAATAAAGAGATAACAAGTTATATAAGCTACTTTTAATCACGTCATAACGCGGACAAAATTGCAAGTATCCACTAGTAAAATAAAAATAAATGTCAAAGTATCAAAGTGAGTTGTTCCGACTTTCCTTTTTATTTTAGGGTTGCAATGCTAATATATTTTAAATTTGCCGCGCTTTTTCAGTATCTACTTTCGTTAGCCAGACTATAGTTATACATAAAAAAATCCTTACCCTCCAGTAGGAGTAACATTATCCGGCCCTTGCGCCCACCAAAACGGCAGGTATGAGCAAAGAAGTGGCAGCACCACGTCAATGATATGTGGCTCGTCAATGTACGTCTTGTCGGACTCTGCAAATTGGTCCACTTCACCCAATATCGTTTCTAGCGTGGGCATACTCTGTTCCATACGAGCCATTATGTCTGTAAAAGGAACGATAGAGAGATAGATTCTTTATTGTAATCACAGATGTCACTATGACATAAAATAAAACAGAATAATATTTTGACATAAAAAAGTTTTTCTTTTGAAGTTGATGGGCTACAGCTGGAGTTTAGGTGATTTTAAGGTCTGCTTACTATATAAATACATATACATTCCCTTAATACGTTTAGGGATAAATAGAAACTTGAATACGATAATATCCCCACGATGAATAAATGGGGTTATGATCTTATAAGGAACAATTGTAACATATTTCTAGCCCATCACACAATTGATTCCATTTACCCCTAGTCCCAAAGTCGCCTCCTACAACATGGCGGGAAGAACAGCAGCTAGTTAACATGCTTTTTACGACTTAGACTAGCTAGCTTTTTCATGGTATAAAGTAACCAAGTTTTCAAACCTCCGAGGATTTGTCCACCCCGAAAAGGATTAAAAAACGCGAAAACAAGGAAGATGTGTATGATTATTTATGTATGTATGTATTTATTTATCTGTGATGTGTATGTGTGTATTTATGTACAGATAGACGCTATATTGAACAAAGGTGACGTTAGGAGTACCTATAACCGCGAGTGTATGAGGATGTATGAATGTCAATGAAGCGAAACTGGTCTGTCAGGATCGGGTCAAATGGGGATCCGTGTTCTCTGCCTTCTACAGGGAATCAGGCGTGATGTGTATGTATGGCACTAAAGTCTCTGACTACCCCGCCACAATGATACGGAGTGTGTGTACAAGTCGTGAAGCCTATATGTTTATATACTATACATATGTATACCTATAACCACCACGTCATCAAGTTCAATCAAGGAGACAATGAATGGGCGTGGTAACCTGATTATGTTGACGCTGTTTCAGGCATGCTATTCTGGTGTTAGCTTTTATCGAACTGATATTCGATGTTGATGGGTGTTTGATATAATGTGTAGCGATATCTACGAAACAGTGTTGTAAACTAAAAAGATATTTAATGGGTTGTTTGAGAAGTATATGGTTCTGTTTGGGATTTCAGTAGGATTTATCATACATACACGTATCAGTATACATACCTTGAGCCTCCAGTGAATGGTCAGCGATCCGGTTGAGGAGTGAGAACTGATTGTGCTTGTTTAAATGGGGCTCCAGGAAGGCTACTGGGAAGGTCGAGCTGAAGGCACCGAGACACGAACCCTGGACACATATTGTTACGGTTGAGTTTCATATGTGCAACATGCCATTCATATATAATTAATACTTTATTGTTAATTATTGTCTGCAGAGTTTCTTTGCATTTCTTTAGTGCAGGTTTGTTTACGACATACCAATAGTTTAATCAGATTTTTTTTATGAAAATAGTGTTTTTTTGGAATTTATTTTTTTCAATTTTGTAAGCCAACAACAAGATTTATATTTCATTTAAATTGCCCATACTATCCTCCGCCATAATATAAAAAGTCATAGCTTTTGTAAATTTTAAGTAAAATGCGGGTACTTGAGTTCAAATCTTCCTACCCTCATTTTAACTAAACCTCCTTGTTATACCTGCATATAGTAAAAAAATATCGGCTGTTACTTAGGAATACAAGAGCACTTACCAAAGCTGGTTTATGTCTTTCGATTTCGGTCTTCAGATATTTCCTATCGTGGGTCAGCGTGGCGTCTGTGCCGAGTGTGTAGAGAGAGCCTAACATTTTATATGAAGCCACTTGTATTTCGTCCACTGAAATGGAAAGACAAAGGTTTAGGTATAAGATTGACATTACACGCATAAATACGGCGAAACTTAAAACAGAGTAATTGAATTATGTTACTATATAATTCATAAGTATAATTTTAAAGTAGAGCAACAATAGAAACAGTGACTTAAAATTGTGAATAAAATGTTTTATTCAAATGAATGATTTACTAAAACCTAACTTGTTTAATTAAGCTGTAGACTAATAAACTTTAAGCCAACGGAAAGTATGTTCTATAATGTTTAATAGCTATATTAATAGTATACGTGAAAGGTTCTACTACTACATGCTAAAATTAGTTTTAGTTTTATAAAAATAGGTTTTTGAACGTGCCTACGGTCACGTAACCCGAAAGTGTTACGTCACATTATATGTATGTAAGACATTCAGTATCTATGTACTTACACAGCAAATCGGCCCCATATTCGCAGTTGGCCAGATGGTCAAACATGGCCGTTAGAACTGGCAACACCACGCCATTCACATAGCCCAAGGAGGTTGAAGTTTTCAAATGGGTACCACGGAGATGAGCGTATTTACCCTGGAAGAAAGAAAAAGTTTTAATATATGGCGAAAAAAAATGAGGTGTATGCAAAATGGTGATATATATACTCGTAAGAAGTACTTATTAGCGCCAAGATCGAAATGATCCGTGATCTTCAAACGTCCGTTTAAAGAGGAAACCTCGTCTGGCCACTCAAGTTTACTAGAAGATTTATATCACTTAGTTATTTGTCTCAGTAGTATTTTCAGTTAGAACTATACCATATTATATATTTTATTTGTTTATAGAAGTGCTGGTACGTACTTAAGGGTTTGTCGGAATATCAGCGTTGGCAGTGTGAATTTCACACAATCAACATTACCTGAGACAAATCCTATTCACACTTGCGATGGTTTGCCATGTGCGCTTGGTTCCATAAATGTATATTATTATATAATTAATTCTTTTCTGTATTTGTGTATTATTATTGTGTGTAGTATTATTATATTAGTATTTTTATTTTAAATTTTATAATTCAAGTAATGTGTTTGAATACATTTACATAAACTCCTATAAGTTTATATGCTCTTTTAACAAAAATAGCACTATCAAACATCGCCTACCTCTTGCAAATTCAGTATAGTATGCCCCAGATCATCAGCGACATTGTTGAAGAACGTCAGCATGGACGTCCTGATGAACTCAGGGCAGTTCTTCACCAGGGACTTGGCGTCAATTCCCTTCACCAGCACCTGAAGACAACGCACCGTGATCCTCACATCTGGACCGAAGGCGGCTAGACTGGAAAGGGAAAAAGTTGTTAAAAATTGGGAATAGTCAAAGGTCCATATGTCGATATCTAGAATGGTATATGGTGTAAATAAATTGGAGCCTAAATGATATATGATGATATCGAAGGTATATTAGACAGCCAGTATTTATAGTGACCATTATCGTTGACTATTGCTTATACCAAATAATGGATCTCAAAAACAGGTTAATGGCGATGGGTTAGTACAGGAAATTGAGATAAATATAGCTTGATTCACCTTCAACTTTCACTAAACTTAACCCTCTTCTACACTAAAACACTAACAAGGGCATTTCAACCCTAAGACTTCTTACTAACCCTGACATATATGTATCTACTTATATAAAAAATCTTACCGAGATCTCAGCAAGCTAGCCAACTTGCAGAACAAGGCAGCAACCATTTCTTTCTCCTTCAGACTGGCTGCACCAACATTGTTAGTAGCTGTTGCCACTGCTATGAAGTAGTTGCGATGGGTGGAAAAGTATTTCTCCATTAGAGGTAGTACAACCTGTTGAGAATAAATGATTTATGAGTCCTTATCACTTGCTCTTCTTTCAATAACAGCAAACAACGTAATGGTCAGGGAAAACATCGCAATGCATAGTAAAGAACTTAATTATTGTTTGTGGATTTACTGTATAAAAAATTACGAAGCCCGTGGTCACAAAAGGAAAAAATTATCTTATGAATAATTTTATTTTCATGAAAAATCATCAAGTTAATTCTAATATCTAACCAATGTATATTATATATTTAAATATGGTCCTGCAATCTAAGCATCTGATGGCTACATTTGTAATGGAACTATGAAATTGGATTGTATTCTTCATTTAAACATATCAACACAAATCCAATCAAAAGCTCTGTAATGATCAATGTTTATGTTAGCAGCTACCTTTCTAGGATGACATATTTCATTACAAGCACCTCGTTTGCTAGATGTGACTAAGAGAGTGTACTACAAGGAGCCATGCTTGAAATGAGATGGCGTTTCTAATCCTACGTTTAGGTGATGTACCTTTTTGAAGTATTTGTTCTCTGCCCTCTGTTGCGTGTAATTTTAAATGATTTTAAAATTTTTTGCTTAATATCCTAGTAAATTATTTAAGGTAACAGCCTTTTAAGTACTGGGGAGTATTTATTTGATCGTAGCTCCTCAAAACATTTTGCTACGTAGAAAAAATATTAGTCAATCACAAAGAAAGACTAGGACTAGCTTGATCAGTAGCGATGTTATCAACGTGTTGTAGGTTTTAAAGGTATACAACTCTTTATTAGTTAGTTAGTTAAAACATGGACTAATCATCGGTAATTTTTGAAAAAAAATTAAGTAATGTCAAAGATCGTCACTAACCACCCTAAAAACGGTAATTTGACTATTCAAAAAGTTCAGTTACCTCGACATTTAGGAATAAACTCACCTTAGAAAAGAACTTAATATCCCTAGTACTAGTCTTGAAGCTACTGCGTCTGCTAAAAGTGGTAGAGGGTTTCAACAGCTTCATATTAATAGTAGCCCTGTCGATATACTGAATCAGTTTTTCTAGCAACGAGTAAGCAAATCTCAACTCTATGGCCACGCCTGTTGTAGTTTGCTCTGTGTCACTCTGTGTAGTTTTGCTTGGTCTGTGAAGCTTGTAGCCTTGGTATTGTAGGTATTTGAGGAACTCTTGAGATCGTTCCCTGTCTTTTTTCTTCTCTTTGTCCGTCAGAAGATCGTAGGGAACCAGTTGAGGGTGGATTCCACCTGTGGAATAGCAATGTTTAGTACATTTATTAGCTTTAGTACATTGTAGGAATATGTTACCTTCGTTTTCCACGAATACTGAATGGGGTTTTTAATTCCACTATTGTTGTATAAAAAACAGTTAATTATAGGTTTAATTTGAACGGTAACAAGTACTAAGTAATCATTTTTTTTTTTGGAATATAATTCCTTGTTTATTCATTAAGAAGAATTACGGGTGAGAAATGATAGCGACACAACTCAGACATGTCACATTAAGTACTAACTATCGGTTTAACTTGTGGGTTCTAGGTGTTAATTAAATCACTATCTCCGCATTTACGGAGCCACATGCAAACTTGTGTTACCCCACCGAGGTTAATGATCATGAAAGATTAATTTTTACTAGAAGCTATAAGAGAAAATCAACACGTCCAAACGTCAGTCATAATTTAATATATTTATTTACTAACCTCCATTAACAGTGAGTTCTTCCTTCTTCTTCTTCGCCCAAATGTCATGAGCATTTTCCGCCAGCCGTTCCGCCATGTTCTGCATCTCTCTGGACAGCGTCAGGTTGGTCATGTCCACTGGATGGGGGTTGTAGTTGAAGGGTGTAGCTGAATCAGCCTAAGGACGAGATATTTATGTCCATATTAATGTCATCGTGATTTGATTGTGTACGTGTAATATACACAATTTGAGTATGTGTAATTTACACTATATTACAGAAAAAAATTTTTTTTTAGATATATTTAATTTATAGGTAAATTATTTTAATTAGTTTTAAGTTTGTAAATATTTTGTTAGTTTTAATTCCTTGTTTTATTGTATATGTATACCATCTCTAAAATGAAAACAAATAAATCTTCTCTATATTACAGTATTTTCTTATTACAATAGGTAGATAATATTTATATATTGTAAGTAAAGTTGTGTGTTTTAGCTACATTTCTTCGTTGCAAGTAAATGATCGACTTTATTGTTATGCAAACTAGTGACCAGCTCCGGCTTTGCACGGGTATAAAATATATAGCCTACTCTTCTATTTAATGGATGTTATTATACATATAAACCATCCTCTTGAATCACTCTATCTATTAAAAAAAAAACCGCATCAAAATCCGTTGCGTAGTATCAAAGATTTAAGCATACAAAGGGACATTGGGACAGAGAAAGCGACTTTGTTTTATACTATGTAGTGATATAAATGTTATGTAATTGTAAGATTATCTTATTTATTGGTGTAGTTATATAAGTCATCTTTGAGTTGCAACGGCGATCTACTGAACATAACGCAGTACGCAGTATTAAATCTCTCAAAATATCACAACCATTTAATATCATTGATTTAATGAAAGGTTCTTTACTGTGACATTTTAATTTTCCAACGATCGTATTCACGAGTTAAAGTGAGATAAAATAAAAAAAAATTTTTTGTAGGACGTTATTACACCAATTGAACTAGCCCCTTGCTAAGTACATTTAAGACTTGTGTCAAAGATACTAGTCAACGTATATTTAAGAAATGTATTCGTATTATATATAGATAAATACATATATAGCATATACTATCAACGACCAGACTGGAAAGCAGAAGAAAAGCGTAGTTCTTAACCCTGCCTCCACCGGGAATCGATCCCGGGACCTCACGATTAACGTTCAGGCGTCTAACCAATCGCGCCACGGAGGTCGTCAAATAGATAGATAGATAAATAGAAAGTTTATCCTGTTTAAATTATTTAGGTAAGGAAGTTTGAGTACCTATTTAAGAAAATGTTTATAGTATATTCGCTTTAAGAAAATAGTGACGTCATCAAGGTCTCCATGATTTAACCAATGAGATTTTATAGGGGTTGTCTGTTATTGGTCAATGTGACTTCTTTTCTCATTTACTCACGTCTCATTGGTCAGTTTGACCTCTGATTATCATGACCTCTGATTATCATGATCATGATGACAGTCACTATTTACTTAACGCTAATAGACTATAGTGTTAGGTATTTAGGATAGAGAAGACAAACCCATTTCATGTAGGACACATGAAGTGTTTTTGTGAAACGTATCTTTGTGTTATATCGAGTGATTATTATAAATGTGATTATAATCTTACTTTTATTATTATACTTCAATAACGATAATAATAAGTCTTGTAAATTAAATATTGATTTCAAAATAATATAAAAGGATTGTGTCATATCTCTGGTAGCGCCACCTAGCGTATAACGACAAAGGTCAAAATGTGAAACGTATCTTTGTGTTATATCGAGTGATTATTATAAATGTGATTATAATCTTACTTTTATTATTATACTTCAGTAAGGATAATAATAAGTCTTGTAAATTAAATATTGATTTCAAAATGAAATAAAAGGATTGTGTTATGTCTCTGGTAGCGCCACCTAGCGTAACGACAAAGGTCGGGGTGGCGCCACCAGAAACTATAAAAGGCGGCCGCATAGCCGTACGCGTGTTCAGTCGAGCAGTGGTTATAATATGAATAAATAGTGATTATTATCAGTGATTGTGAAAATAGGAATAAAACAGTTTCTCCGAATAAATCAAGTCGTCGTTTTAGTTGATGTCCCAAAAGCTCAGAAGTGGGATAGCGAGGAATAAAAAGTATGTCTCGACTACGTCCACAGGTTAAAAGTAAGTACTCTGTTCTTTATT
The DNA here is from genome assembly GCA_030578115.1 of Leucoptera coffeella. Classification (NCBI taxonomy): domain Eukaryota; kingdom Metazoa; phylum Arthropoda; class Insecta; order Lepidoptera; family Lyonetiidae; genus Leucoptera; species Leucoptera coffeella. Next base: position 127,977 of record JAMBLF010001042.1, read on the forward strand.
TCAATGTGCAAATGTTTTTCCTGGGGGGACGGGCTTAAAAAAACTCGGAGTTATTAAGGAAATTGCAGATGAGCGTTCAAAGAAAAAAACTTACTCAAATAGGTACTACGTGATTATTTTTTTTTTGGGTGCTCTTTATGAACTGCAGTGGATTTTTCTTTTTCTTTTTCTAAAATACTTTGTTTATAAGGTTGTTTAAAAGTTGCTACTTAATTGTGAGGCATTCATAGAACGTGAGGCAATCTCTATTTTGAAGAATGTCAGAAATAATGATTTAGGAAAGGACGTTAACGTCACCTTGTAACGAAACAAAACAAAGTCTATTATATTAGTATTATTATAGTTGTAAAATTTTTGAGAATCTTTAGTGTAATTTTTGTTGGTTTCCCTCGATAATAAATT